>JAODAL010023561.1:0-62455 GCA_025379985.1 Phyllomedusa bahiana
AAAATTTTTTTTTTTAATCCCCTTTATATCGCATAGTCAAACAATACATACATAGGGATACAGCTGTACATATACTGGTCAGAGGTGCAAATGCAGGATATGGGTACAGACAAAGAAGCAGCAAGATGTATCTAGTTACCTTAGGTTGGCATCGTGCTGAGCATACATAGAGGATGAATGCAGCATGCTGGTTCTGGAAGCTACCAGTACACTCGGTATAACCCTCTTCCCAATGGAGACAACCCTGAGCCCAGATGGGCTCTCACTTTTAACCATACTGGGACATCCCACATCACAACCCTGTCACACCCCTGGGGCGGTCTACACACTCTTCCCTTCCAAGGCAATGCTGTTTCTGGCCTCGAACATGAAAAAGACCATATCACGACAGGGCAGTGTCGCAGCGCAGTGCCCCTGGTACTATCAGAACCGAGTGGATCCAAACTATAACTGGGTACCAAATACTAGTTCGCTGCTCTGCTCCTGGTACCAGTTTCCTGTTTATCCCTGCCCGTGGGTCCTACAAACCAGGGAGTGACAGCTATGTGTTTGGGGAGCTTTCATATTTCAAAATATGAAATTGGGGTGTGCCTGTGACGTATGTTTATTCCATAATTCCTAAAAAAATCCCAAAACTGCTGCGACTCGTCCACCTCTTTGAACCACTTCACACCTATCCCTAATTACAGCTGTCATTGCCTGTGTTTCCAAGGTGTCTGTGAGGAACCTGTGAAAATTGGTCATAGGTCCTTTCGAAGCAGGACCGCATGCAGAGACTCACTTCCTATCTGAGGAAGCATATGTTTCCCGTGACCTCTCAGGATCCAGTGATCGAGCTGGATCAACTAATGTTTCAGGTCATCACAGGAACCAATTACCAGTTTTCCACAGAGTTATGGTTTTAACATACTTGGTTTCCAAAAACAATGGTCATCAAAGAGCCAATACTATTGTGTGTTGAGGGACCATTATATGCAGGTAGTCTTCACCTCAAGATATAGTAGTTGAAATACTGATGTGTTGTATGAAAGCAGTAATAACTGCTTATCATTTATAGTTAATTTGCAAAAATCTAGAGCCCACATCTTTTTAACTTTTTTTTTTTTTTTAAGTATAAATATTTTTTTTTAACTTGGAAAAGTTTACACTTACCTTAAATTCCACAACTATAACATTTAGAGAGGCAGACATTGGGAGCACACTGCAACCCTTAGCCAAATTTTCAGAAAGGGCTGTACGGGAGTACCAAAAGCACAGGTTGTGCCATGGTAGGAGGCTGGTAGTGATAAAAGGCTCTCAAATAAGAGCAGTTACCTAAATAGCAAGGTAAAAAGATTATATTAATTATATATAGCTAACTATAAATCTCTGCTCACACAAACATCACACTTTAAAGTGGTTTTCTCACCACTCTGTTTCACTGAGTTTTAGCAGTTTTACCCCGATTAGAATATTCAACTTCTATCAAGCCATTACTTTGACAGTGCATGAAATTGTTTTCTCTAACAAGATTACAGTTAAAGCCATGCTTTTCAGTCCTCACATGTACCTTTTGTATAGTGATGCCAATCTTGATAAATATAATTATTTTGCTTCGATCTCAGTCTGTCAGTGGGGTGATGTCACTCCCTGCTCTCAGCTTGTCAGAAAACAGACGTTTTCCTCTTATCTCAAGACTAAAGTAAAATCTATTGACTATTATATTTAGAAAAAGTATTTTTTAACTATCCCTTTATGTTGAAAGCTAATCTTTGTAGTGAGAAAACCCCTTTAAGTCGTAACAGATCAGAAAAGACAACGTAATGAACGTTAATGGATGTTTTCCACTATTATCACAAGCTACATTAACTCCAGTAGTCCAACATTAAAAATGACAGAACTACTGGTTACCATCATTGGGGCTGTAAAGGGAATGTACACTGATGTACAGTGGGTACGGAATGTATTCAGACCCCTTTAAACTTTTCCCTCTGTTTCATTGCAGCCATTTGGGGAGATCAAAAAAAAGGTCATTTTTTGCTTAACAATGCACACTCTGCACCCCATCTTGAAAGAGAAAAAACAGAAATGAAGATATTTTTGCAAATTTATTAAACAAGAAAAACTGAAATATCACATGGTCATAAGTAATCAGACCATTTTTTCCAGTATTGAGTAGAAGCACCCATTTGAGTACAGCCATGAGTCTTCTTGGGAATGATGCAACAAGTTTTTCACACCTGGAGATTTGGGGATCCTCTGCCATTCTTCCTTGCAGATCCTCTCCAGTTCCCTCAGATGGATGGTGAATGTTGGTGGACAGCCATTTTCAATTCTCTCCAGAGATGCTCAATTGGGTTTAGGTCAGGGCTCTGGCTGGGCCAGTCAAGAATGGTCACAGAGTTGTTCTGAAATCACTGCTTTGTTATTTTAGCTGTGTGCTTAGGGTCATTGTCTTGTTGGAAGATGAACCTTCAGCCCAGTCTGAGGTCCAGAGAACTCTGGAAGAGGTTTTCATCCAGGATATCTCTGAACTTGGCCTAATTCATCTTTCCTTCAATTACAACCAATCATTCTGTCCCTGCAACTGAAGAACACCCCGATAGCATGATGCTGCCACCACCATGTTTCACTGTTGGGATTGAATTGGGCAGGTGATGAGCAGTGCCTGGTTTTCTTAACACATACCGCTTAGAATTAACACCAAAAAGTTCAATCTTCGTCTCATCAGACCAGAGAATCTTATTTTTCATAGCCTGGGAGTTCTTCATGTTTTTTATTTTTTTGCAAACTGTATGCGGGCTTTCATACGTCTTGCACTGAGGAGAGGCTTCCATCGGCACACTCTGCCATAAAGCCCCGACTGGTGGAGGGCTGCAGTGATAGTTGACTTTGTGGAACTTTCTCCCATCTCCCTACTGCATCTCTGGAGCTCAGTCACAGTGACCTTGGGGTTCTTTACCTCTCTCACCAAGGCTCTTCTCCCACGATTGCTTAGTTTGGCTGGACGGCCAGGTCGAGGAAGAGTTGTGGTCGTCCCAAACTTCTTCCATTTAAGGATTATGGAAGCCACTGTGCTCTTAGGAACCTTGAGTGCTGCAGAAATTCTATTATCTTGGCCAGATCTGTGCCTTGCCACAAGTCTGTCTCTGAGCTTCTTGGGCAGTTCTTTAGACGTCATGTTTTTTCATATGCCCCTGACATCCCACTGTGAGGCCCTTATTTTTAGACAGGTGTGGGCCTTTTCTAATCAAGCCCAAATCATTTTTAATTAAATACGGGTGGACCCCAAAAAGAACCTTCTCAAGGAGGATAGAAGGAAAGGGGATAAAATGTGATTTAAAAATGGGGGTTTTTCCAGCAAAGGGTCAAAAATACAAATGACCATGTAATTTTTAAAGTTTTTTTTTTTGTAAAAATTTTTTAGGGGGCTGGGGGTCAATTTTTTTTACCATCGGTAAATTTTGGGCCATCTAAAGCAGGAATATTTGGAAGTGTTTCTAAAGAAATAGGAAAGAAAACTGATAGAACAAGCCCTCTATCATCTGATAATGTTTTTCTTTCCTCTTTTTTTCACAGGTGGGGGTGTGAACTACAATCCTCGGGCCACCCCACTGGCAATATTGTTTAATTTTACCCCATTTTTGAATGGAAAGGGTTTGTGAGACTCCCAACCCCCTCAGCAACCCCCCACTGCAATTCGGGGTTTGAAAAAACCCCGGTTTTGTTAAATTAGTATTTTGGTGTGGAATTCACCCCAGCTAAATTTTCCCCTAATTACCCCCTGGGGTTTTTTTTTGTTTTGGGGCCCTTTTGACCCAAATTTTCCCCGAAGTTTTTTTTTTGCGGGGGCCTTTTTGTAACCCCACCCCCATTTCCCCAAACCCCGGGGTTTCACTGAGGGATCCCCAATAACTGAACTTTACCCACAGTTTTAACTATGAGAGTGAGGTAAATTTTTTAAACCCATGGGTCAATTTGCCAATCTTTTACCCGTGCAAAAATTTGAAACTGAAAATGTGGAAGTGAAGATTTGTAAGTGATCTAAGAAATAGGACAGAAATGGGCAAAAGGGGGCCAGGAAAATCGCATTTTTTTTTAATTGGTTTTTTAAAAATACACCTTGTTCACCATTTTCATTTGTTTGCAAATCAAACCTTGCAGTACCTGCCTCCTATCCAAACCCCCCCAAAGCCCTTCCCCCCTGAAAAGGGCTATCCACATCAGCCCCTCTCTCCTTCCCTAAACCAATGTATACTTTCCCACACCCCAAATTTTCCCTTTTTAACAAAACCCCAAACCCCCGGCTTCATAGTCGCAAAAAAACCCGCTCATATTATCACTGAACCTTTGGGCTGTCACTTTTTCTTTCCCCTGCTTCCCCGCTGCAGAAAGAAAAATCTCCCCTTTAAAACCCGGGTCCCCCTTTCCTTTACTGCTCACCCCCCACCCCCTCTTTTTTTTTTCCCCCCCCATAAAAACCCCTGAAAAAATGCTTGCTATTGTTGTACGTTTTTTTCTGCCCCTTTTAAATGTGTTTGAAAAACCCGCCCGATCTGTCGGAAAACAAAACTCACTGCGTTAAATGCCCTGTTGCTCCAAAACCCCCCTAAACCCCTGCAAGCTGTCACAGAAACATGGCTCCAGAAATTTTTGACCCCTTTTCCCCCTTCCCTGCCTCACCAATGGGGGGCCCACACTTCACCCACACCCCAGACCCGAGAACGGGCGGGGTTTGGAGGAGCCCGGCGTACTTTTTTTCCTCCACACGCCCTCCCCGGGTCATTCCCCCAAATACCCCTCCCTCACTTCCCCGCCTCCTTTGGGTCCACCCCCTCAACTTTTTCCCGGGCCATTTTCCCCCTCAAGTCGCATTTTTGTACAGACCCCTGGCTAACTCCCCCCATTTTGGAAAATTTTTGGGCCCCCCTGGGCCCTTTTATTTCCTCTCTACTAAAATGCAAAACCCCTCATCTTGGGTGTTTTTCAACATCCCCTTTGATGACCCAATGTCCCCTTCCGCCTCTCAGTCCTTTTTTTAACCCCCTTCCCTTGGCCTCTCGCAGTTTACTGATTTCTCCCCCACAAGAAGGGCATTCTTTTTGATTGGTTTCTGTCTTTTCCCATCAATTTCTAACCTCCCCAAAATTCTCCTTTTTTCTTGATCATACCTTTTATGTTTTTTTACTATCACAAATTTTCTCACCCCTTCCCTCTGGACACACTTGCCCACACCCATTTAAAACCTCCGCTCCATCAACATCAAAAATTTCATAGACCCCCATACGTCCTCACCCCCCCAATGCCCTCCCTGCCCCCAATGTCCTCCCTTCCTGCCCCTGACCTCCCCTGCCCATACTTACAAGGGAAAACCCCTCAAACCCCCCTTGAAAATATTGTCCCCAACTCAAAACCCCCGGGACCACCAGAGTCGTTTTTTGAGGGGTCTGTGGAGAAAGCCCAAAAGAAACTGCAGACTTTCTCCACTATAAATTCAGGCCCCGAATTTCCCAACTTTTGCCCTGTATTGTGCTAAACAAAATATTTCCCCTTTCCCTCATCTCAAAAAACACAAAAAAACCCCAAAAATTTCCTTTTTAAAAATATTTTTCCCCCCACTCCCTCCTCAACCTAAAGCCCCAGGTCCCCCTCACTGACCTCTTTTGTAAAAAAACCCGGCCACTTTACTTCAAAGACAAAATCGACAGTTCCGGGGAAAAATTTTTACTTCTCAATCCTCCCAAATAATACCCTTTTCCCGTCCCCCCACACGTCCCTCTAGTCTGCTCTTGCCCTTGACCCAAAAAACAGAGGAAGAAAATATCCAAAGGGTTCTCTTGTCTGCTTGCCCCACCCTGCTCTAGGACCCCTTTCCCTTTTTGGGCCAGGTTCCTTTTTTCAAACTGGGCCTTTCTCACCAACTGTAATCTTCAACCTTTTCCACTGGGTTTTTTCCATTTCGTTTTAAAAAAAAGGGTTTATATAACCCCCCTTTTCTAAAAAACCCCTTTTGGGGCCCCTCCTGTGCAGCCAACCCACCGACCCATTTCCCCTAAACCCTTCCCCCTTTATCTCCCAAACTCCTGGAAAGCTTGGGATTAAACCCCCCATAATCCCCTCTCTCCCTTGATAACTCTCTTCTCGTCCTTTTCAATAAGGTTTCCACCTTTTTGCTCCACAAAACTGCTCTAGCTAAAAAATCTTAAATGATCTCCCTTTCACTGTAAAATCTCGGGCAAATTACTTGTCGTTGGTTCTTCTGGAAAACTCGCAAGGGTTTTTCCCCTGTTGGTCACCATCTTCCCTCAAAGGGTGCTCCCTGCCATTTGGGATCCAGGACACCCGCTTTCCCCCTTGGTTTTCATCTTACCCCTTTTGAAACCCGCCTTTTTTTCAGTGTCCCCATTTGCAGGTTCTACTCCCCTTTTTCTCTCCCTCCCCGGGTGTTGGGGGTTCTTTTTAAAGGACTCCCTTTTGGTCCTTTTTTTTCCCTTCTCAATTTTATACCCGCCCCCATTGGCCAAAACCCTCATAGATTTTTGGGTTCCATCTTAGTGATGGGGTACCCAAAATTTTTTAAAACCTCTTTCCCCCCCCGGGCCCCACTTCCCTCCCCCGCTACAAAAAAAACCAGTGATTGTCTGTCCCCTGTCTCGACATAATTTTCCTTTTCTCAATTCAAATTAAAAAATCACTTTAAAAATGAACTTGTTTTTCCGCCCTCTACTTTAAACCCAACCCCCCTGTGATTTTTTTTCACTCAGTGTGTGGTAAACCCCCATAACTCCAGGCAGCAGGGGCCCCCAAAGTTCGGGGTTATTTTTTGACCCCTGAACTGTTTTTACCCAATATAAACCCCCCCCCTTGTCAAACCCCACTTCAAGAAACAATTTTTCCAGAATCCCCCTTTCCTTTTCCCCTGTGGAAAACAAATCAAACTTCAAATTTTGGCTCTTATTTTTCTCGGGTTTTCCTACGCAATCCTTTCTCATCGATCTCCCCCCTTTTCAAAACCCCTTTCCCCCTCCAATCTGCCCTGAATGCAGCAGTCAGGTCCTTTACTTTCCAACCGCCATAATGATGCCTCTAAACCCCGTATCAGTCCTAAATGGTTGCCCATTCAGTACAGGATACAATAAAACTTTATTTACACAAACCCCTAAAAACTCCCCCACGCGCTGCCCCCCCCCACCTCCTCCCTAAACTTTTCTACCACCCTACCCCCTCTCCCCCGCCTGCTGCGGGACAAACAAAAATGCAGAAACCCCAATCATAACCCCAACCCCCCATGCCCCAAACTTTGAATTTCAAAACCCTGCTGCACCCAATTCTCGGAACATCCTCCAAATACCATCGGCACAATCCTAAAACCCTTTATAGCTTTAAGAGTGCCCTGAAAATACACCTTTTTAGGGGGCCTTCCAAGATCCCCCAAATTTCTAAAAATACACCTTTTATCACACAAAAATTCTGCACTCCCTAAAAAAGGCAATTATTTATATAGATTAAATGTCAGGTGGTTTGGGTTTTTAAACCCCAAATTTTATGGGAAAAAACCACCCCCCTATTTTGAAAACAAGGCTGGGGCCAAATTAAAAAATTTTGACTTCTGACCCTTCTTTTCCCCCCGGGGAACCCCTTTCAGATTGAACCTTTTCGAGCAGAGCCCTCAAACCTTTTGTCCCCAATTTTGAAAATAGCTTTTTTTTGTGTAATTTTATGTCCTTTTTTCTATATTTAACCTCGACTTGTAAAATGAAACGAAATGTTTTGGCGCTATATAAAATTTTATTATTATTTAATTAAATTTTCAAAAAAATTTTAAATTTCCCCCCCCCCCCCCGTTTTTTTTCTTTCAATATGGGATGCGGGGTGTACATTAATGAGCAAAAAAAAAAAACCTTTTTTTTCTTAAAACCCAAAAGGGTGCAATGAAACAAAAATTTAAAAATGTAAAGGGGTCTGGGAAAACTTTTTTATACCCATTAGATGTGGAAACTAAACCCCCATACAGATTTTTTAAAAGCAATTTTTTTGAAACATTTTAAAAATTTTCGGTGAAATTTTTTCTGGGAAAGGGGGGTGGTTTTCCTTATGCAGATTTCCCCAAATGTCCCTCTTAGACACAAAAAAAAATTTGTTTAAAAAGTTGTTATATGTTTAAAACCCGAATGAATCTGTATAGGCCTAGAAGTCCTGATGTATGAGAGAAACAACACCCATCACTTGGAAAACCAGTACGTTTACGTTTTTCTTTTCATCAAACTTAAAAGGCCCCCGTTCACCCGGGCTTATTTGGGGGGGATTTGGGGGCCGTAAATCCCGCGGCCGGGTTTTGGCCCCTTCAGGGACGGCGGCCCTTTCCTTCCCCCCTCATTTCGGTAATCCCCCTGCCTCTAGAGAAAAGTGGGTTTCCCTCGCTCCTCCCCGCTCGGCGAATCCGCCGCGGGGGGGCGAAAGTGACATGCACATTATTTACGGCGCGGACGCGCCGTAAACAATGCATTGTCTATGGGGCCGGGAGCGGCGCCCCCACCGCACTCCGGGCCCGCCCCCCCGTCCCGCCCTTATTCACGGCGGATTTGTGAGCTCAATACGGCTCACAAATCCGTCGGGAATAAGCCGTGTGAACACGGCCTAACAAACCAAAACAAACAAAAAAGATGGAGGTCTTAACACAGGGCCGCTGTTTGGGCAGTACAGCCAGTACTGCCGTATGGGGCCATGCCACACTGTAAGACATCAGAGGGCGAGGTTGCTGGCAGCTAATGCCTCCTTGCCTCACAGTAATGGTAGAGATAACAGGTCACAGGCAGGCGACATACAGACAGTTGAGATAAACGGTGGGGCAGAGAGAGCTGTGCTGAGTGAGCTTGGAGAGGTGAGTACCTACCTACTCTATTCTCTGGGGGGCCCTATCTGCCTACCTACAGGGGGCTCCTAATCTACCTACCCCTACCTACTGAGGGGGCCATATTTACCTATTGAGGAGCCCCCATCTACCTATTTACTTGGAGGCCCCTATCCACCTACTAACTTGGGGGTCCCCATCTACCTACCTACTTGTTGGGGGACCCCAATCTACATACCTACTTACTGGGGGACCCCTATCTACCTGCCTACTGGAGAGACTCTACCTACCCACCCTCTGGAGACCCTATACACTTACCTACAAGAGGGGGACCTACATACCTAACTACTAGAAGCTCTATATAACTAAATACTTATAGGGGAAAGCCTATACCTACCTCTCCGGGCACCACGGGGAGAATTTTTACACGTTGGGGCATGATTGCTGGGGGAGGTTGTTCATAAGGGAAAGGTGGGGGGACATACGTGGGAAAATAATAGAAAAGTGAGGAGACTCAGATGTTTATATTGTAAATTCTGCAGGGACAAGTGGTGGCCAGGAGAAGTCGTCATGGCGGTTTGGACCGGATGGAGAAGAAAAGGGAAAGTGAACGACTCAGACAAGATGTTACCTGTGAGCCACTAAATGTAACTGCACTGTGTGCACTTGTATCGACCACTATAGGGTCACTGCATGGTGGTAATATTGGTCTTGGTGTAATGGTTTATATTCAGTAACAGTATGGTGGTAGAATTCAGTCTCTCTATGGTGGAGATATGTGGTGATGATGTGGCAGTACTATTTGGTCTTTGTATATTGTTGTTATATGGTTATATTGGTCCTGGGTATGCTGGTTTGGTCAGTAACATTATAGTGGTATTAGTCACCATATGGAAGTGATATTTGGTCTTTGTATATTGTTGTTGCTTGGCAATATTGATCTGGGTATACTAGTTTGGTCAGTAACATTATAGTGGTGACATGCGTTGATCATGTGGCGGTATTTTCTGGCCCATGTATATGTACTGACCCGCAACAATATAAATAAACTGTACGTTGTAAAATTCAACAAGAGCTAAATCCAAATAGCAAGTTTTTTCTTGTTCATCCCAGAATTTTTTTCTTGTTTTTCAGGGGTGAAGGGCGACACCAGCAGGGTGGGGTGGAGGGTGTTGCCAATGGGGTTATAGGAGGGCCCAGATGCTTCAGCTGTATGGAGCTCTGACATTTCTGAGGACGGTCCTGTCTGAACAGACACCAAGTGAGGGAAAATGTCAGAATAGGTTCCCATCTGAACTGAGGTCACCTTGTTGCTATTGGATGGGCACTTACAGTTTTGATCAAAATTGTATGCTAAGAATCTCAAATTTATCCAAAGTAGCAGAAATGTATTTTGAAAAAATTCCTATATTCCCTTTGACTTTTGTTGGCATTTATAGAATGCTGCTGATATTGTGTTCTGTTTGGATTGCTAAACTGCCACGCCAGTGTGCACATATACTAATTTCTTTCAAATTGTTTTGGATGTGCTGACCAATTTTAAATTTTTTTTAACAACAGGGACCTGTTAACGACTCCTAAATATATGCAATTAGTTGATCTATTAATTACAGCAACAAGGGGTTTCTTTATACAAAGCCTGGCAGCTCCTTTAATCCCTTAACCCCTTCCTGATATTGGATGCAATCATAAGCCCTAGCGGGAAGTGGGCTCCCGCAAATGGACGTATGAGTAAGTCCTGGCGATCGTCCGAGCTTGCAGACCCCGCACGATCGAGACATGGGACCAGAGGTATATTACCGCTGGCCTCATGCCACATCACCTGTGGCCGGAGTGAGCTCCGGTCGCGGTTGATTAACCCTTCATTATCACGACACATCATGGTCGCGATAATGAAGCTGCAAGCAGGAAGAGTGAGCTCCTCCCGCCTGCGATCGGGCGCAGCAACGGCGCTCTGCGCCGCTACTGTTCCGCTCACCCGTCACCCAAATGCTTTCTGAAAGTATCCGGGCTGTCTGGTGATGTCACCATGCCCATAATGCATTGTGGGCATAGTGACTGACAGTCATCATGGCGACCAGTACGATGCTGAAGATCGCTGTTACAAATTGCCGATGGGGAAAAATGAAAAAGATGTGAAAAAGTAAAAAAATAGTTAAAAAAGTCAAACACAAACATGAAAAATAAAATAAAACACGTACACTGCCCTTTTCCCCTTTACAAATGCCAATCGCCCCCCAAAAAATCAAAAAGAAATAATGTACCTATATTTGGTATCACCGTTTGCATAATGAACCACCCTATAAATATGTCACGTTAATTAATCCGTACGGTGAACGTCGTAAACAAAAGAAAAACAGTCACAGAATTGCGATTTTTGTTAATCCCGCAGCACATAAAATGGAATAAAAAGCGATCAAAAACTCATATAAACACCAAAGTGGTGTCAATTATAACGTCAGTTCATCTCGCAAAGCTTCCCCTCTTACACAGCTCTGTATACGGAAAAATAAAAAAGTTATGGCTATCAGAAGATAGCGATGCATAAATATTGTTTTACACAATAAAACCCTTCTTTTTTTTTTTTTTAAGTGCTTCAACATAAAAAAACTTTATAAATTGGGTATCTCCTTAATCATATCGACCCAGAGAGTAAATCTAACTTTTCATGGATACTGCATGGTGAGCGTTGTTAAAAATAAAAAACACTACTAGGATTGCAGTATTTTCTTCACCCTGCCTTCCAAAAAACGGATTTAAAACTGATCAAAAAGTTTTGTCCCCCCAAAAATGACACCAATAAAACGTCAACTCATCCCGCAAAAAACAAGCCCCAACACAGCTCCGTACACATTAAAAAAAAAAGTTATGGCTCTCAGACTATGGCGATGCAAAAACGTGTGTTCCTTTTTGAATAAAAGTTTTTATTATGTAAAAGCAGTAAAACTTAAAAAATATACAAATTGGATATCGCTGTAATCGTATCAACCTGATGAGTAAAACTACTATGTCATTTATACCGCACTGTGACCGCTGTAAAAAATGAAAAACACTACCAGGAATTCTGTATTTTGTTCAAAATGCCTCACAAAAACCTTAATAAAAAGTGATCAAAGCGTCATATGCCCCCCAAAATGGTACTAATATAAACGTCAACTCATCCTGCAAAAAACAAGCCCATGATCAGCTCCGTATACAGAAAAATGAAAAAGTTATGGCTGTTAGAATAGGACAACACAAAAACGCTATTTTTTATAGACCTTTTTCTATTGTGTAAAAGTAATAAAACATAAAAAAAATATATAAAATTTATATTATTGTAATTCCACCGACCCGCATAGTAAAGTTATCCTGTCACTTACACTGCACGGAAAACACTGTAAAAATGAAGCCCAAAAAACAATGGCGGAACTGCGTTTTTTCCCCACCATTTTCATGGCCCAATGCTAAAAAACCGGTGGAACACCTTTGCGCCCAAAATGTACACTACACCCCTAGATGAGATCAACGAGTGGTGTTGAATCCAAACTGGGGTAACGTCTGGAAGGTTTCACCTGTTCTGGTACTTTGGGGGCTTTGCAAATGCGACATGGCACTCACCAAAATCCGCGTTCCAAAAGCCAAATAACACTCCCTCCCTTATACGCCCTGCCATGTGTCCAAATAGCAATTTACACCCACAAATAGGCTATTGCCGAACTTGGAAGAAATTGCGTAACAAAATTTAAGGGGCTTTTTTCCAGGATTCCTTCTAAAAATTAAACATTTTCAGCTAAAATCGCAGATTGTTGTAAAAAAAAAAAAAATGTTTTCATTTTCACAGCCTAACGCAAAAAAAAATTGTGAAACTCTTGTGGGATCGATATACTCACTACACCCCTGGATATATTCCTTAAGGGTGTAGTTTCCAATATGGGGTCTTTTTAGGGGTCAATATGGGGTCTTTTTTGGTTGCAAAGTTGTATCCCAACTGGAAACCATAGCTGCGGTAACTGTACTTTATGTTCAAAAATAGTGAAAGATAAAATAATTTTTCTAGGTCCCATAAGACACATAGTTAAGGATTTTATGAAATGCAAATCCAACTATGTAGTATATGCCATTTGGTGCACATGCAATCGCTACTATATCGGAAAGACCATCAGACCACTGTATAAAAGGATAAAAGAACACATCTATTCAGTTAAAACAGGGAAAGGAGTTCCACGTCTTATTAACCATATATGTAATGAAAACGGGGGCGACACCTCAGTAATTCGTTTTGCAGGTATTGAACGTATAACATCAGCAGGAGTTTTTGTAGATAGACATACTAGACTCTTACAAGCAGAATCAAAGTGGATACTGAAAACAGAGGCACTTGGACCTCTAGGTTTAAATGACAGGAATGACTTGTCTGTGTTTTTATAATGTTTTTAGATGTATGTGCACATTGGTGAATTTGTACCAGCAGGTGAAGGGTACTTTGGGAGTGTTAAGAGGCATGGATTTGCTTCCTCCCGTCATGCCTTGAGAAAGCGCTAGTCAGTGCGCAAAACGGCCGTAGGCTGAGGTGGATGTGCTTGTTTCCCATGTAACGTGAGTGTTTACAATAAATCTTTACAAAGAAGAAGATTGGTGAGTGCCGCTTACATTCTTTACAACTTGGATAGTCTTTTTAGGGGTGTTTATTAAGTTTTAGCACCTTAGGGTGTCCGCAAACCTGAAATGGCGTCTAAATAAAATCGTAATGAAAATGAGACCCCAAAGTCCGGTAGGTGCTGGGGCTTGTGGTTGAGCCAAATAGCGCACTAGGGCCACATATGGGGTATCTCTGAAAACAGCAGAATATGGGGAATCAATATTAAGTTACATTTCCCTGATTACATCTACCGTGTTCTTGTGAATAATGGATAAAAACTGAAATTTGAAATTTCACCTCCACTTTTCCTTAATTCCTGTGAAACACCTAATGGGTTAATAAACTTCCTAAATGCTGTTTTGAATACTTTAAGGGGTGTAGTTTCTTAGATGGAGTCACATCAGAACTGGACTGGTCCTAAAAAAATGTATATTGCAAATTTTCTTGAAAATTACTACAAAATTTCTAAGCCCCCTAATGTTTTAAAAAAAAAAACATTAAAAAAATTATGCCAACCTACAGTATACATATGGTAGATGCTAGTTATAAACTATTTTGAGTGGAATAACTATCTGCCTTACACACAGAAATTTTTGAAATTTGAAAATGGTAACTTTTTCACATTTTTCACGATACTTTGATATTTTTCAAATAAACAAGGACTTTTTGGACCAAAAATTCTTACTATCTTAAAGCACAATGTGTCACGAGAAAACAACCTCTGAATCCCATGGATAGGTTAAAGTGTCAAAAAGTTATTCTCACAAAGTGACACATGCCAGATTTAAAAAATGGGCCTCTGTCAGAGAGGCCAAAACCGGCTCCGGCGTTAAGGGGTTAAGGATGCAGCAATTTCGGATTTTAGTTTTCCTTTCTGTCTTCCAAGAGCCATAACCTATTTATGTCTCTGGGCAGAAATGTACTTTGTAAATAGTACCATACTGTATAATGTACTGGGAAACGCAAACAAAATTCTTTCTGGGGTTAAACATGAAAAATAGTGTAATTTTTGTAAGGGCTTCATTTTTATGAATTTCACTGTTCAGTATAAATGACATGATCAGGTCTGTATATAGTTTTCATTATGTTTCACTACTTTAACAAAAAGAAAAAAAAATAATTTGTATCGCAATTTTCTGAGATCAATGACACTTTTTTTTTCCTCTGCTAGAGCTGTGTGACTGTTCATTTTATGTGGGGTGAAGACTAGTCTTTATTGGTACCTATTTGGAGCGTATTCAACCTTTTGATCGTTTAAATTATTATTTTTTTTGTGAGGGAGGATGACCCAAAAAAAAAACATACTTTCAGCCATGGATATTTTTTTAAGCATTTAACATGTGGGATAAATAACATAATATTGTGTTAGATGTGACCTTTATGTACATGGCAATATCAATTATGTCTATTTTTTCAAAGTTGATTTTTTTTATTTGCTAAATGGAACTTAGAACATTGCATCCCTATATGTGACTTGAACATGTGATTGTACTATATACTGCAGAACTGTACTGCAGGATACAGGCAGTGTATAGTAGGAGCACAAACATGGCAGTCATGGAGGACTTTATTAGGTTCTGGCTGCCATAGCAACTGAAGAGAGCCGAATGGACCACTGGCCCCATTGTCTAATCATTTAATTGCCATGGTTGCTTTTACAAAAGCACCTAAACCACAGGTGTCAAACACTGCTCTATATTTCCTTAATATCTCCATGATGGGTTAAAGGAATTGTCTGGCTTGTATCTTTTAAATTTGTATATCCTCGCCCTCAACACCCACACATGCACCGAATGGTAACTGAATAAGAATAATGGTTGAATAATTATTGTTCATGTTTATTTCAACATCTCCTACTTTTTCCGTGCATTTACCTGTAGATCTGTGGTCTTTCTCAAGATTACATTGTCATACTGTTAATAAAGGTAATACTTCAGAGATTCGCTTTTTCTGGTATTGAACGAGTTAGACCCTCTAGTAGTATTAACGATAGACATAAAAGATTATTGCAATTAGAGTCAAAATGGATTTTACGTACAGAAGCGTTGGGACCTTTGGGATTAAATGATAAAAAAATGATATCTCCTCGTTTTTGTAAATATCATGTTTTTATATATATGTGAGTTAGTGGTGTATTGCATGTATGGAGTACTGGATTGATAGGCAAGTAGGGGGATTTAAATAAGCGTATTGACGCTATCCCCCATCATGCCTTGAGAAAGTGTCTGAGAACGTGAACAGGCCGTAGGGCACGTTTGTGTTAGCTCCCGGTTGTAATGCTGTTTTTTATGGAATAAAGATTGGAAAGAAGAAGGGGTAAGTGTCGCGAACAATTCTTCTGGATACCAATGTAGCCAGACGCACGCTGTGAGAGCTCCTCAGCTGCCAGTCTAAATCGGCCCAAATAATCATTGCTACCCAGCCAAAACCTGTCTGATTGTGATCCCTCTGCATCAGGATCATGGAGACCTTCACACAGACCCCTCTCCAAGCAAAATTGGTGCTGTTTTATTGATTCTTTTTTTTTTTTGTTTAACTGTATTTTTATTACTTTTTCACTTAAGCGCAATGTAAAAACACAGAACATGAACCTCACATAGTATATAACTACATAGAGTGTATATCTCCATATATAAACATCACACATTAACCACAGCACATATGTACAGCATTCCTACAAATCAATGCCATAAGTCGCACATTTTAAGAAAACAAAATATATAAGCTACACACTCATGAGATTAGACAAGACAAGATACAGAAGGAAAAAACAATTATTAAAGGGGATAGGACCGCAATGTTTTATTGATTCTAGACCGAAGCCTGCTGCGTCCTGCCCGCGAAGTCCTGCCTTCCAGCAGCCATCGCGCCACAAGGCTCCTATGGTGAGTCTGCTCCCCGGAGCTCCGATACCGGATTTGTTGTTTACAGCTACCTCAGAAGCTCCCGTGCGGGCGGTAAGCGTAGCTGCTACCTGACACCCAGCACTTACTTGCAGGCACCTCACGCTAGTGCTCAGGGGTTTCCGCGGTGCTGCCTCCGTGCTCCGGACTCCTAACTTGTGAACAGTGTCCCCGCTACACCACCTGCTCACTTGACTGCTGTATAGCCGAACCTCCGACCCATTAAGGCTCCGCCGGGATGCGCACCTCGGCAGTGCACTCCTGCTGCTCTGACGTGCCCTACTGTCTGCGACTCACACTGTGACCACGACCCGGTGCCGGAGACGCAGCAGAGCCTGTTTCCATTACAAGCTGTAGCCTGCAATCAGCGGAGCTCCCGGGCACTCTCCTATTACAGGGACTGTACGGCTGTGCTGTTCCAACTAAAACTTCAGCATTATCTCAGCTAATAAGCTCTATAAGCAGCCTCCACAGGTCCACTACTTGGGACTATTTACCCTTACATTTGTTCAGTGCACAAGTCCCCCTGTTTGACTGCAAAAAAAAAAGTTTTAAAAAAGTTAAAAAAGGTAAAAATATTAAAATATTAAAAATAAAAAACAAACAAAAAACAAAATAAATAAAATAATTAAAATTACGAAAAATACTGACCTGTGCATCTTCACCACACTGCAGTTTGACGTCAGTTCCAAGGCTCCGTTGCCCTATTTAACCAACTCCAGTTTATCACTAAGTTGCAGCTCTGCTGTAGTGCTTAAGCACCTCCTATATATTACAGCTCACCGCCAGCTCCAAATCTCTGCTGCCTTGTCTTAACATCTCGAGTGCAATACAGCATCCCACAAGCTCCGCAGTACTGCTGCATTACCTGCATAACTCCTGTGTTTTGGAGTCTATGCCCTTACTGTTTTACTTGAGCTACTCCAGTCAGGGCCGTCTCTTCCTTTGGGCAAGGTAGGCATTGCCCTGGGGCCCCACGATCTCAGGGGGCCCTCCCAGGCAGCCGCCTACCCTGCCCAGTGGAACAACAGCCAGGATTCGGGCCGCATCGCCGGTTCGGAGCGTCGCCGCAGGAGGCTGGGATTTACCCCTGGCGGGCCCAGAGTACCGGCGCCGGTCTGTGGCGCAGGTCCCCCTTCATCCCACGGCTGCATGGCCGGGTCACAGACCCAGCCATGTAGCCAGCACCGCCGCCGCCTGTACCGCGCGGTGCAGGCAGCTGCCGAGGCTGAACATCTGGGATCTATTGATCCCGTCTGTTCAGCTCCCAGGAGGCCGCGGGGCAGGCGCGCGATTTGATGATGTCATCACGCGCCTGCTCCGCGGCCCTGCAGTCTGCTGTGAACGGCCACCGGCTCCGGACGAGGAGAAGAGGAGGGAAATCAGGTGAGTAAGATTTCTATTTTATTTTTTTAAAACTACTGGTCTTACCTGCCCATATACTGCCCCTGCCTGGCTATATACCTGCCCTGCCTGGCTATACACTGCCCTGCCTGGCTATATACCTGCCCTGCCTGGCAATATACCTGCCCTGCCTGGCTATAAACTGCCCAGCCAGCCCAAATACTGCCCCTGCCTGGCTATATACCTGCCCTGCCTGCCCATATACTGCCCCTGCCTGGCTATATACCTGCCCTGCCTGGCTATATACCTGCCCTGCCTGGCTATACACTGCCCTGCCTGCCCATATACTGCCCCTGCCTGGCTATATACCTGCCCTGCCTGCCCATATACTGCCCCTGCCTGGCTATATACCTGCCCTGCCTGGCTATACACTGCCCTGCCTGCCCATATACTGCCCCTGCCTGGCTATATACCTGCCCTGCCTGCCCATATACTGCCCCTGCCTGGCTATACACTGCCCTGCCTGGCTCTATACCTGCCCTGTCTGGCTATATACCTGCCCTGCCTACCTGCCCTGTCTGGCTATATACCTGCCCTGCCTGGCTATACACTGCCCTGCCTGCCCATATACTGCCCCTGCCTGCCCATATACTGCCCCTGCCTGGCTATACACTGCCCCTGCCTGGCAATATACCTGCCCTGCCTGGCTATATACCTGCCCTGCCTGGCTATATACTGCCCCTGCCTGGCTATATACCTGCCCTGCCTGCCTATACACTGCCCTGCCTGCCCATATACTGCCCCTGCCTGCCCATATACTGCCCCTGCCTGCCCATATACTGCCCCTGCCTGGCTATACACTGCCCTGCCTGGCTATATACCTGCCCTGCCTGGCTATACACTGCCCTGCCTGCCCATATACTGCCCCTGCCTGGCTATACACTGCCCTGCCTGCCCATAGACTGCCCCTGCCTGGCTATACACTGCCCTGCCTGCCCTTATACTGCCCCTGCCTGGCTATATACCTTCCCTACCTGGCTATATACTGCCCTGCCTGGCTATATACCGGTCCTGCCTAGCTATATACCGGCCCTGCCTGCCCTAATTACTGGCCCTATCTATATGGGGATAATACAGGAGGTACCTACCATCTCCAGGGGACCGCATATCTATCTACAGTGGGCCTGTAAACCTAGCTACTTAATGGTGGGCAGCATTACTACCTACTTACTAGATGTGGGGCACTATAACAGAGTTAGGAATAGGTGGTGAAGTGCTGATAAAGTGAGGATTCTAAGATGTTTTTGCGTTACATTCTGCAGGGACGAGTGGCGGCTGGGAGAAGTGGTAATGGCGGAAAGGAAAAGGGGAAAAAGAACGATTCAGAGAACGACTGAAAAGACAGGACGTCTCCGGTGAGTCCCTGGTGTCAGGGGTTATTTTGCTACTATATTCGATTAGTGCTGTGGTCTTTGTCATGTAATAGTGACCTGAGCTGGTAATGTTTATATTTGTTTCTTTGAGTAGTGTTTTTTTTTTGGGGGGGGGGGTTGTTAGGGTGGGAGGGGAGGTGGGGGGGATGCGAGGCGGGGCCCCAGTACACCTCTCTGCCCAGGTGCCCTTAGTGCTGTTAAGACGGCCCTAACTCCAGTGAACTGCAGCTTGACAGCAGCTCCAAGGCCCTGTTACACTGCCTGAGCAACTCCTGTGCACTAAACCCCACCACCAATTACACGGCTCTGCGGCGTTACGAGAGAAATTCCTGTGCATTACTGTTTTTAACAGCTCTTTAGCTCTGCTGCATTATCTGAGCAACTCCTGCACACCACAGCCTATCACCAAACTTACGGCTTGGTTGTAATATCTGTGCAACGCCTGCAAGCTTTAGCTTGTCAGCATCTCTACGTTACCACTGTATTTCCTGAGTACTTCAGCTCACCACCAACTAAGGCGCCACAGTAATACTTGAGCAACTTCTGTGTATCACAACTTGACTCCAACTCCACAGCTCTATGGCATCATCTGAGCAACTTCGGTGCACTAAACCCCGTCGTTAACTACACGGCTCTGTGGCATTACCAGAGAAACTTCTGTGCATTACTGCCTGTTACCAGCTCCTTAGCTCTGCTGTATCATCTGAGCAACTCCTGTATATCACAGCCTTCCACCAAACTCAAGGCTGTAATACCTGTGCAACTCCTGCAAGCTCTAGCTTGCCAACACTACTACGGTACCACTGTATTTACTGAGCACTGCAGCTTATCTGCAGCTTATCACCAACTCTAAGGCGCTGCTGCAATACCTGAGCAACTTCTGTGCACCACACCTTGTCACCAGCTCTACGGCTCCATTGCACCATCTGAGCAACTGCTGTACATTATGGATTGCCACCAGCCCGAAAGCCCTGCTACCTGACCAAGCTCCTGTGCACTATAACCTCCACAATATCTTTTCATTGTATGTTGCGACAGATTGCTCTGTCATGGGTGGCACTAGCAAGAAAAACCCAAAGGACAAGCCTACCAAGCTCCCTGAATTCTTTACATCTACCTCAACCAGTAGAAGTTCTTCCACTAAAAGGAGCCTACAATAACAATCCCCTTCTCGTTCCTGCTCCTGCAGGGCTGAATCGGTGGACCTTGAACAACAGGACTCTCTAAATGCGCAGCCTCTGACCACCACCACATTACAGCAACGTTTTTCCTCCTTCCGTACTACGCTCCACTCAGACCTGAAACACATTATGTCTGAGCTTAAACAGGACTTTCATAACTTAGCCACAAGAACTGATCACATCGAATCTAAAATGACAGAATTTGCAAACTCGCACAACAGCCTAATTGATGCCAATAGTGCTCGAGGAGGAAGTTAAGCGTCTTTCCAACAAAGTTTCAGACTTGGAGAACAGGTCTCGATGGAACAACGTCAGAATGCGAGGAATCCCTGAGGCTACGCCTGATCAGCTTAACTCCCCCATTGTTCCAAGCAAGACATCGATAGGATCCATAGAATTCCTAAGCCACAGAATCTGTCACAGCAAGTGCCACGAGACACAGTAGCTCACATCCACTACTATAATATAAAAGAGGAATTTTTCCTGCTCTCTTTGGAGCCACTATGATGAGGCGCAAAGAGTTCCAACCATATACAAAGCTCCTTCGTGACAACGAGATTAACTACAGATGTGGTTTCCCTGTCAAACTCATTATCTCCAAGGAAGGTACTCAATTTGTCTGCAACTCACCAGAAGAAACTAGTGCGATCCTGAGAAGCTAGAAACTTCTGGCGACTCCTGAAACAAGCCTGGCTCCTAAGAAACCGACGAGACCGGAGACGATCACACCCTTGTGGTCAGAAAAAACATCTACACTTCGTTCGAAATCTGTGGTCTGACCCGCTACAGTATCCTTTATAAATGTCTAAGTGACTAAACCGTGACTGGCATATAATGCTCTACTACTTGTTTTCTTGCTCTCTTTCTTTTTTTTTTCTACAGGTTCCAAGGCAGGACTTGCTCCCTTTGTGTTCCTCTTGAGGGAATAATATTTTCTCTTTACAATGTTTCGTTTAATTGCCTCCCGAGTTTTGTTCTACTACTACTATCGTGGATTTAATTTCTACTATTCTGCTAAATGTAGATGTTTATTTTGAACACTTAAGACAGGCTTTAAGTATCATAATGTGGATCCTAAACATCCTTAACTGCTGTTTCTTATGTTGTTAAAGTTGTGGACATATAATGTTAAAGGTTTAAATTCACTGTTTAAGCATTCTCTGCTGTGGAGAGATGTCTCGAGATCTAACACGGACATAATATGTCTGCAAGAAATGCACTTACTAATTTCTGATGCTCATACATTAAAACATGCAAAATATCCACATATATACCAATCACATGCTTCAAAGACGAAAGCAGGTGTTGCAATTTTAATCAAAAATTAAATTTAATTTCAACTTCATCACAAAATCATAGACCCAGATGGCCGATTTGTTATTTTGGTTTGTGAGATTAACTCCAAACCCTATACCCTCGTTATATTATATTCACCCAATGAGAAGCAAATTGCCTTAATCCGTAAGGTCATCTCCACAGCAAAAAATGTAAGGAAGGGGGGACTTATTGTTTGTGGTGACTTTAACATAGTGGTTAACAATGCTATCGATAGATCCCGACTCAAAGTAAAATCCCCCGAAGACCTCAGACTTTTCCTTATAGAGGAAGAGATTCATGATGTTTGGCGCTACATACACACCACCGAAAAAGATTATACCTTTTTTTCGGTCCTTAAGCAACTCCATTCTCGTATAGATTTTTTCCTACTAGATAAAATCTTGCTTCCCCAAGTAATTTCCTCTGATATTGGGATAACTACATGGTCTGATCATGCTCCAGTTGATTTGACCCTTGAAACGCTGCATAAAAGCTCTCAGAAATCCATCTGGAGATTCAACAATTTTCTTCTTAAAAATCCAGACAAAGTCACTTTCTTAAAACAAAAACAGATTACAGACTATTTCCACTTTAACACCTTTAGTGCTCCCTCCTCCACCATATTATGGTGTGTCCACAAAGCATTTATCCACGGTGCATTTATCCAGTTGGTCAGTCGCTCTAAAAAAAAAGTCCCCCATTAATAATCTAATATCCGATATTCAAAAATTAGAAACTGATTTTAGGAATAATCCTTCACTGGCTAAACATATTGCACTAGCCTCTTTAAAAAATGACTTGCGTATTATATACCTGCAGAAATACGAATTCAATCTGGCTAAGATGAAATGGGCATTTTATATACAAGGCAATAGACCCTCTAAACTTTTAACTAAAATAATTAAAGTCTATCAAACCAAATCCAGAATATTGCATCTAATATCTCCCTCTGTTAATAAAATTATTAACCCCCTTGACATTGCAGAACAGTTTGCCTCCTACTACGCTGGCCTGTATAGCCTTCAATCATCAGAAAACATCTCCACCCCGTCAGATGCAGACATTAATAATTTCCTTTCCTCCATATCCTTGCCAACGTTATCATCATCTCAAGTTAAATTGTTAACTTTCCCTATTACTCAATTGGAAGTTGAGCAAGCCATTCGTCACAGCAAACCAAACAAGTCTCCGGGGCCTGATGGTATTACCAACCGTTTTCAAATCTCCTTTCCCCTTACCTAACTAACCTATGAAATTGCTACGTCCGGTAATCCGCCAAAGGAACTATTACAAGCCGTTATTACCACAATTCCAAAACCGGGAAACCTATACACAGTACAGCTAATTTTAGACGTATCTCGCTACTAAACACAGACATTAAGACTTATGCCAAGATACTAGTTATCCGACTCAATACTGTCCTACCAGCTCTCATTCACAGAGATGAAACGGGTTTTGTTCGGGCTGAACAGGCCAGAGATGCAACACGTCACTTCCTTGATTTAGTACAAAATCGCTACCTTGTCAAATATAGATGTCGCCTTTCTATCTTTGGATGCTGAGAAAGCATTTGATAAAATTAATTGCCAACATATTAGACTAATCCTGAATAAATTAGATTTTACAGGCTTTATTTTTGATGAAATTATGTCTTTGTACACTAAACCGTTGGCGACTGACCTTACCTCTTGCTTCATCTCCTCCTCGTTTGATTTATCTAATGGTACCAGACAGGGCTGTCCGCTTTCTCCTTTAATTTACGAGCAAATGAGAAACAACCCTCAGATTTCTGGGTTATTAGTCAACAAGACCAATCATAAAATAAGCCTCTACGCAGATGATGTAATGCTAATCGTTTCAAACCCAAGCTATTCCATCCCTATCATCCTAGAAACACTTTCAACTTTTTCTAAAATTTCTTACTACAAACTGAATACCTCCAAGTCCTTGATCATCCCTTTAAATAATCAGGCCTCCCAAATTCTCACTTTGCAGTCCTTTGATTTTAAAGTAGAAGAAACTGCAATTGATTACCTAGGCATTAAAGACTCAAGAGGTTAACCACCCTTAATCTTTCCTGGATTGCAAAAATTAATGCCTTTAACATGTCTCTGCTTCCGAAATGAATAAATAAATATATACATATATATATATATATACATATCTATCTATCTATCTATCTATCTATATATATATATATATATATATATATATATATAATATATATATATAATATATTATAATATATATATTAAGCGTTCACTCGTGTTCGGCCATCTTGGCCTGGCCTGGGGGACACTGGAGTCTCTTCAAGTCTGGCCTCCGCCAGATTTATTCTTCAACACAGCAAAACATATACAGCATGCAAAATAAATCCTAGGCCGTCCAGCCACTAACTAAACATACAGAGAGTCCCTCTCTAGCAGTGGTCTGGGTCTACTACCCAGCCCCACAAGCATGTACTCACACTGTACCATATAGTCCTTGGTTTGGCTTCTCTCAAGCCTGGGGGGAAAGCACCCAGGATACTCTCCTAGGCAAGGCCTGCACATGTCCTCCACTGACTGTGAGCCACACTACCCCTTGGTATCCTGAAGACCAGACTATTTAACAGGCCTCTGAGTTGGACTAGCAGCTGAGCAACTCTCTTAATTACCACCTGAGTAATTAACTCCTGGTTACCCTTTCCAAACTGCTGGCCTTCCTCACTGACAGCCAGCAACTTGGTAACCCATACCTTGGAACACATCTGGTGGCGGAGAAATGCGATCTTCTAAGGTCGCACCGCCACAATATATATATATCAGAAACTTGCACATCAGAAACTTGCACGTTACGCTCACTTTCACACAGTGTGCTCCGGTCAGTGGTAGACCCACTGACCATCTGGAACCCAGGTGCTTCACTTACAACTGCAGGGCATTCAAACTCATGACTTTTCTCCACCGGAAGAGCATTGGATACCTTGTTGCTACTGGCAACCACCTTAGCTCCCCTGGAGATGATCGTGTTAACCTTTTTCTCCTGGTTATCTCTCACAGGACACACATCCTCTGCAATACTCTTAGCGCTGTTAATCCGTGAGGAGTCGCCTCCCCCTGTTCTTAGGGACTTTAACAGAGTACAATTCTGGCTCTTCCCTTTTAGGTTGTGGTACAACAGTCTCTGCAGGGGGCACTTTCCCGGACATGGCGCTCTCTTCACCTGGCGCCACCTCTGGCCCCCACAACTGCCAGAAAAGCGGAAAGTCTCTGCCAATTATGATTTCCACCTGCAGCTCCTCATATATCTCAAGCACATGATCGACAGCCCCAAGATAAGTCTCAAAACATATAACCACAGTCTTACCAGACCCTGGTCGGGTCTTCAGAAAGAATATTATGTCCAGGCGTACTCTGGAGACTTTTTCCCCCCAGTCCAGAACAACCATTAGTGGGAACCCATCCACTCGCATCCACTGTGTTTTCACTGTTCACTCCTCAGGCTGAACTACAATGGTCCATTTCTGTGGAAGAGATGGGTTGCTTGTAGTAACGACTAAATCCGGGCCTTTTTGTGACTTGCCTTTGCCCCGCCTGGGCTTTTCCTTGGAAGGACGGTCTGGCCTTTTGCCCTCCAGGCATTCCTCACAGCCACAGTCCAGTCCCCCTTCCCACCAGGGCTTTGGTTGGTTAAGGTAGGGAGGTACAGCTTGCTGGGAGGTCCCGGGGTGTACTAACTCACACATGACCTGCCCTCCCCACGAAGACTTTGGTTGCTTCCTGCGAACCATGCTTTCCCTAGCTGGTAAAAATACAGACAGCACCAGTCTCTTTCCAGCAAACACACACTCCCTGTGCTGGGGGGTCTGGCCCTTTCAAAGCGGCTGCAGCAATCTTTTACAGCTTTGTTGGATCAGCAAACCAGTCCTTCCAACGCACAGTCACTTTTCAGAAGCAGTAGTGGTTTCGCTGCTGGCCCTTTAACTTAACCTCGCAGCCCCAACACTGTGCAAAATTCACCAGTCCACTGGTTCAGCACTCTTGTGCCCATTTAATTGTGCCACACATGCACCAATTCTCGCGCCACTTCAGTTACTGTGTCGGTCCTGATGCCGATGTGCCCATTGCATACCTCCACCATATGTAAGCGTTCACTCGTGTTCGGCCACCATCTTGGCCTGGCTTGGGGGACACTCTCGCTCTGGGATCGCCGCTTTGGTAAACGGAACAGCAGGTCGACACAGAATTCTCTTTAAGTCTGGCCTCCGCCAGCTTTAGTCTTCAACACAGCAAAACATATACAGCATACAAAATAAAACCTAGGCCGTCCAGGCACTAACTAAACATACAGAGAGTCCCTCTCTAGCAGTGGTCTGGGTCTACTACCCAGCCCCACAAACATGTACTCACACCATACAATATAGTCCTTGGGTCTGGCTTCTCTCAAGCCTGGGGGGAAAGCACCCAGGATACTCTCCTAGGCATGGCCTGCCACGTCCTCCACTGACTGTGAGCCACACTCCCCCCTTGGTATCCTGAAGACCAGACTATTTAACAGGCCTCTGAGTTGGACCAGCAGCTGAGCAACTCTCTTAATTACCACCTGAGTAATTAACTCCTGGTTACCCTTTCCAAACTGCTGGCCTTCCTCACTGACAGCCAGCAGCTTGGTAACCCATAACCTTGGAACACATCTGGTGGCGGAGAAATGCGATCTTCAAAGGGTTTCGCACCGCCACAATATATATATATATATATTATAATATATATATATATATTTTTATATATATATATATATATTTATATTGTGAGACAGTAACAGGTGACAGGCGGAGTGGTGGAAGGAAGGTATGTTTCCCCAAGAATGCCGTCCTATGCGGCCTGAGGAAAGATTTGGACCAGTGCGTGTCATCGAGTGGCCTGGGCTCGGTGAAGGGAAGCCGCACCACGCACCAGGTGAGGCTGGTGTCCGGCCTATAAAGCCTGAGTCTGCAGGCCTGTCATGGCTGCTGGTGTTTGCTGGAGCCACATTGTGAGTAGCTCATGCTATTTATGTTTGCAGCTTTGCCAAGGGTCACTGAATGTGTCCCTGGTATAGTTAGGACTGTCTTGTGTGTAGTTAGTGCTCAGCCGAGCAGGTTTTGTTTTATGCCTGAAGTTAAGGCCGTATTTTGTTTCCATTTATCATATAAATAAAGCCAGGCACAGCCTGGATCTGAACTTTACTCAGTGTGTCACTGTCTCTGTCTGTGGAAGCCCAGCCTGCTACCTGCTCTGGACACTGATCCCTCACATATGGTGCTTCGGATGCGGGCAAACAGACTTAAAGAGAGACACACACACAGTTTCTGCAGCAACTGAAAACCCGTTGCTAAGGGCAACAACCGTGGAAAAGTGCCTGGATCGTGCTAGAACCTTATGTCCTGGATAAAAGCGGCAGCTGCGAAGCAGTCAGAGACCGCCAAGATGAATGAGCTTCTGAAGCAGCTGATACAAGAGAACAGTAGCCTGCAGTTGATGACCGCAAACCAGCAAAAGGTGCATGAAGAGGCCATGCGGGCCCAGGCGGAAGCGAACGCCCAGCTGATAGAGGCTAACTGTCTCGCGCTACAGGAGCAGCAGCACATCAACAAGCAGCTCCAAGAGCAAGTCCTGGCGGTGGCGCAAAGTGTGCAGAGGACACCAAGCTCGCTTCCCGCCGCGGTACAGTTATCTATGCGGAAAATGCCGCTTACCGATGATGTTCAAGCCTATCTTAGGGTCTTCGAGAGAGTGGCCGAGCGGGGGAAGTTGCCAGTGGCTCAGTGGGCTGAAGTTGTGGCGCCTTTTCTCACTGGGAAGCCCCAGAAGGCGTATTTTGACCTCGACGAGCAGGAGGCCCAGGACTATGTTAAATTAAAGGGTGAGATCCTGGCTCGCCTGGGTGTGAACACCAACGTGCGGGCCTGGCGGGTGCATAACTGGATCTGAACTTTACTCAGTGTGTCACTGTCTCTGTCAGCCCAGCCTGCTCTGGACGCTGATCCCTCACTATATAACTATAGTGAGGGATCAGCGTCCAGAGCAGGTAGCAGAGGGAGAGAGTATATAGAGGGAGAGAGAAATCGCCTACATTGTACATAATGCGATCAACCTTAAATTTCAAACGCTCTTCTCTAATTTTATCTGGAGTGGAAAGAAAGCTAGAGTTAAGCGAGACCTTCTATTTTGAAGCGTGAAAGAAGGTGGTCTAGCATGCCCAAATTTCTTGACCTATAATGCAGCTTTTCTGCTTGTGCAGACCTTTTTTCTTTGGAACCCTGGCCTCACTTCTTGGTCCCACATTGAATCTCATTCATTCACCCCACACCCACTATTATATCACCTTAAAGCTTCACTCTATGGTGCTCACCTACCAATTTCCTCACTTATCCCCTTAACGACCGCGCACCGTCTTTTGACGGCGGCCGGTGCGGGTCGTTCGTCTGCAGCGACGTCTTTTGACGTCGCTGCAGACATCGGGGTTTGCGGCGCCCGGCGCCACAGCTGCGCTAGGATCGGGGCTGAACTACACAGCCCCGATCCCAGAGCATCTCCTGCAGGCATCGGGGAGCGGAGGAAACCTCCGCAACCCGATGCTTTAACCCTTTGATTGCGGCGGTGCGTTACCGCAGCGCAATCAAAGGGATCCCCTGCTCTGTCGGGTGATTGGAACGCCCGGTCACCCGACAGAGCTCAGGGACCGGCTGCACAGTCAGCTCTGGGGACCTAGCATGGCCCCAGAGTTAACTGTGTAAGAAGCCAGTGATTAGGATGCACTGTGTGCTGTCCTAATCACTGCCTGTGTCAGACTGACACAGATTAGCATGTATTAGCATATATGAATATGCTAATACATTACTAAGTGTGTAAAAAAAAAAAAAAAAAAAATGTTAAACAGTTCTCCCTTCATGGGAGTCAAAAAAAAGTACAAAAAAACCATAAAAAGTGTAAAAAAAAGAATAAAAAAAATAAATAATAAAATAAAAATAAATATTTTAATAAAAAATAATTGTACATAAATTACACGCACAAAAAAACCTACACATATTTGGTATCCACACGACCGTAATAACCTGTAGAATTAATCTAACAAGTTATTAAGTGTGAAATGTGAATGGTGTAAAAAAAAAAATTAAAATAACAAAAAAATTTTGGAAAAAAATAAAAAAAAATACTGCAATTATTTATAAGTGTACTTAAACTATTCCCTTATAAAGTACAACTTGTCTCGAATAAAACGAGGCCTCATCCAACTGCGTCATTGAAAAAATAAAAAAGTTACAACTGTTTAAACGCAAGGAGGCCAAAACTAAAAAAATGTTCTGGTCATTAACTACTTTTCAGGCGTTCGGCTTAAGGGGTTATATCAATATCAGATCTGTTTAAGCTGTGGTCTATGTATGTCATACCTAACTCTTGGATACATTTAGCTCTTTAACGCTGCTGGTTTGACTCTATCCCACTTCGTTTGTGGCAGTAGCGAGGTATGCAAACAATTGATCAGTTGTACCAAGGACTCACTCTACTACCATTTACAACTATTTCTACTTCCTTTTCTCTCCCCCGCTCAACCTTCTTTCAGTATTTACAGATTCGACATGTACTACAATCTATTACCTGGCTGAATTTCCGATTTTCCCTATTTTCTTGCAAAGAAAAAAGGCTTTGAAAAAGGCCTTTCCCCCTTGACAATCAGCTTTATGGCCCAAAGCCCGACTTCCATGATAAAATTGGAAAAAAAAATTTCCCTCCCACTTTTCTAGGAAAAATGGATCAAAGCACAAAATTTTTTTTTCATCCTCCTTATCTAAATGTGTAAACCCAAAAGACCTGTTTAAAAACATCTAAAGGGTTCTCACCCCTTCCAATCCAAAATTTTTTCCGGTTCCTCGGATCTTTGCTGGCAAGGTTGTGGCCAGCAAGGTACTTTGTGCACGTTTGGTGGGGTTGCCCAGTTACTCAAAAATTCTGGAAATCGGTTTCCTTCCTACTTTTAGATGTCACGGGTCTCTCATTTACCTTTACCCCTGAACTTGCAGTTTTAGACATAGGTTTAGACGAGTTACCGTTCTCCCTCCATACAATTATATTCCACACTTTCATAGCACTAGAACACTATTGCATTTAATTGAAAAAAACTATAGCCATTTCTATTCTGAATAATTAGGAGAGTCAATTTGAACGGGCCTTAAAAAAATTAGATTGATCGTCCTCCATTCACGTAAAAAAAAGAAACCCCTTTGGGACTTGTGGTTATCTTCCAAATATGGCTCCTAATGTTTAATAATTTGTTCTGCCAACCTCTCAACAGCAATTAATATTATCTTTTGCTTTACTTTGGAAATTTTTTTAAAATCCCAATGGTTTTTTGTTTACTTGTTTATGACCACTTTTGGAATTTTTTTGTTCTGATTTATTGAATTCCGTATTGTGAATAATTGTTAACTGCTCAAGCCTTCAATAAAGTCATGTTTAAAGGAATTATATTAAAATTTCTACTATCACTGAGCACCAAAAAATTTTGAATAAGAGAGATATTCTGTTTTGAAGACCTTTGCCGTCTGACGTGAATGTGTAGATCATGATAATTCTATAAGGTGGTTACACTGTTAATAAAGTTGCAAAAGGGAACACATGGAGAAGATTTTTTCCCTAAAGTTTTTAGACGGGTTTTTGTTTTAAAAATAACACTATACAAGTCCTCTTCTCAAAAATTTATATGCACCGTTAGTTAGGGGGGTCACATTACATGTAGTGGGTAAAAAACCGGTGCCATGTTTTTATCCATTTAGTTTTAGTCCATTTAGTCTAATACATGTATTTCAGTAATTTGTAGGATTCCCAATTCTAGATAAAATAAACAACAACAATAATAATACAAACTCTGCTTTCAATAGCATCTATTACCAAAAATACTTAATCTGTTTTTAAAAGCAAATGTAAAAATAATCAATTATTGAATATTAAGTTATCAAATGAAGCAGAACCTAAACCTAATTTGAAAAAAGCCCTGTTTAGGCATACAGACTTTTATGCAAATGAGCTGATTTCAGTGCTAACTAGTCACCAGAGATAAACACACAAACTCCCAGCATTATTTGCTCTAATAGTATCAATGAAATGTGATTTATCTCAAGCTTTCAGGCCAATATTTAAAGAATAGCCTAGGTGATGCGGATGGTCAGGACTACAGCTTTTAAAGGGGTTTTACCACAAAGTAAAATTGATGTGGGAAGCTTGCAAATTAAATAATCATAATAAATTAAACTTTTTCACTATTCATGATTTAAAATTCTGTACCATTTTTGTTTTAGCTGCTACCTTAGTGATCCATAGTGTACATATCGTCTCTAGGGGATATGACTAATGACGAGAGCTTCTTATTCCTGGCTGCTCAGACATTACCTCTCCTCTCAGGCAGCTACTATCAGTCTTTTCCCTACTTAGTAATCACATACACTCACTACTGAACGAGTGTTCAACCCCTGGTGCTGTCATACTTCTCCTGTCCTCTGTACTTATTTGTAATAAGTCAAATAGTGCATATAAAATAAAATAAACAAAAATAAAAAAACTACCTCAATCAGGTATGTGCATTGATAAAAAAAAATCCACGTTTGATTCCTGCAAGAATTTTAACCTAGGACCCCTATGCTGAAAGGCAGAAATGCAAACGACTTAGCTACACTGGAGCTACTCATAGCTCTTTACATAAACAGACCGTTGTTTGACTACAGTGAGCACACTGTGGGGAAAAGCATGCTGATGTCAAGCCTGCTGGGTCACATAATAGGCAGTTAAAAAAAAAAAAAAAAATCATACACGTCCCCATTTGAATACACTGAATGCTAGAGCAGGACAAACCAGGCATGAAATGTCTTCGTAGTAAAATGTCTTTAATACAGCAAAAGCTGCTGCTCTGAGAAAACAAGCCTTAGGGTGCTTTCACACAGTGCGTTTTTTGATGCGTTTTTTAAATGCGCTTTTGTGCAGAAAGGCACAGCAACTAATGCTGCACAAAAATGTGGTAAAAAATCACGATTTTACCATGATTTTTGCCGTGATTTTTGTTCAGCAATGTACAGCATTAATTGCTGTGCCTTCCTGCACAAAAAACGTATTAAAAAACGCTCAAAAAACGCACTGTATGTGTAGTCTAAGAATTTATTGACCCTCCGGAAAATCCATATTGTCAGTGACTCTTTAAGAAAAATAGATCTTAAGCTTAAATTTCCTCTTCTGTAGATGTGTACGGGGTTTTACGGGGGCCCCGTTTTTTTGGAACAGTGAACTGAGATTACACCAGATGGTTAGAGAGTAATCATGGAACCCCGGTGTTCAGCATCAAGCCAGGGTTTTTTTTCCCGGCCAGGTTAACCCTTAAGAACTGGGCCCTTCGAAGGGGGAGGCCTTACACTGGGAAAAATATGACTGTCAGCTTGCGTAACACTTGGTTATGCAGGGTTTGTTTCAAGTAAATTATAAGCTGAGAAATTTGCTGGAAGTTAGAATACTGGACTGTGGGTATAAGGGTCCCTCGAAGCCACAGTGTGGACCCCAGGTAATCTTTTTCCCTTCGCTGGCCGTTCCCCCAGCTGATTTACAGATAGATGTTGATGTTTCCCGGGGGAAGTTTGGGACCTGTATTAGGGGCCCCCGTGCACGGTTTTGGGGTTCGTTTTCTCTATTTCGTGGCCGTGTTTACCAGCGTCCGTAGATGATGCTTAAAAGATCCTGGTAAAAGTTTGACCATATATACTATATGAAAGTATTTTAACCATATTATGCTGTTTTGCCTTTGTAACCAATTTATGCGTATTTTTCCTTTTGTAATCTATTTATAAAAAAGGGATATACAATATCACGCTATTTTTTTAAAGTTTAGGTAATCATTGAGTTACTCATATAAAAAAGTAAAAAAGCCTTTGGTGTTGCCTTTTTAAAGCCTTCGGCCCCACAAATATTTGGGAAAAACATTGTCCCAAAAGGTTAAAACCCACGGCAGAAGGTTTTTTTGATTAAGGGGTGTTGATAGCGCCTCCGACCTTAAAAGCGATTTAAGAAAAATTCCCGAAAATCGGAATAGGTGTAAAAAAATGGCAAAAGGTTTTTCTGATTAAGGGAGTGTTGATAGCAACCTCCTGACCAAACCCCTTTAAACGCCTTAGCGTTCCATACCCGGGTCGTTTGGGGGCACGCAACGGACGTAGGGATACGCCTGAGGATGCGCAACTCTAAAGCAGAGATCGCGCGTCGGGCGGGGGTCAGCTGATATTAAGCTGACATCCCACACGTTGGCCCCAAAGGGGGGGGGGGCGCGGTGAACCCCTTAATTATCGCAATGTCGGGTCGAATAACAAAAGGAGACGCGGGGGGGAAATCGCCTCCTGGTCTCTGTCGGGGGCGCAGCGACGGATGGGCGATCCGTGAGCTCCTCCCCTTCTACAGACAGACGGAAGGCAGAAAAATGCCTTGGGTTCCCTGTGGTCACGTCCCCGGGCCCGTCCCCGGGGCATGGCCCGGCTCTGATGACATTTTTCATAGGAACCGTGCACGCAACAAGTATGTACTGATTCCCTTTTGAATGGGACCCAAAGATCTCTCATTCAAATCCCTTGGGGGGAAAAGTAAAATAAAAATTAAAAAAATGAAAAAAGTAAAAAAAAGTGAAAAAAAAGTAAAACAAAACCGAAAAATAAAATAAAAATACGTACACGCCCTTTCCCCTTTAAAACGCCAATCGCCCCAAAAAAGATCAAAAATAAATAAATACCCATTTTTGGTATGCCGCGGGTAACGCCCCTCCCCTTAAATCTGTCATTTTAAAAACCCTTTACGGTAAACGCCGTAAAAAAAAAAAATCACGAATTAATTTTGTTCACCCGCAGCACATAAAAGGGAATAAAAGGCGATCAAAAAACCCCAGAAACGAAAATTTGTCCCAAATTTAAAAACGTAGTTCTCCCGCAAAAAAGTCCTTATACAGCTCTGTATATGGAAAAATAAAAAATGTTTATTTTAAAGATGCGTGCAAAAATATTGTTTTACACAAAAAAACTTTTTTTTTTTTTTTTTTAAATTGCTTAAACATAAAAAAACTATATAAATAGGGTATCCCCATAATCGTAGGCCCAAAAGAGAAAAGCTAACTTATCACGGATCTGAAAGGTTGGCCCTGTTAAAAATAAAAAAACAAAATAGGATTGCAGTATTTTCTTCCCCTGGCCCCAAAAATGGATTAAAAGCGTAAAAAACCCTTGTCCCCCAAAATGATACTAAAAAAAACGTAATCATCTCGAAAAAAAAACAAGCCCCTACACACCCCAAGCACAGAAAAATTTAAAGTTATGGCTCTCAGACTATGGCGATCAAAACATTTTTTCCTGGTTGAATAAAGTGTTTTTTTTGTATAAAACAGTAAAACATAAAAAATATAAAAATTGGTATGGGTGTAATCGTATTGACCTGCTGGTAAAGTACCTTTTCATATTACCGTACGTGACCGCTATAAAAAATAAAAAAAAAAAACCACCAAGATTGCTGTATTTTATTAAAAACATTAAAATAGATCATAGCCCCCCAAGGAAAAAAAAATAAAAAAAAAAAAAAAGGGAAAAAGAAAAAAAAAAGGGTTAAAAAAAAAAAAAAAAGAAAAAAGAAGTGAAAAAAAAAACAAAAAAACTATAAAAATTTTATCATTGTAATTGTACCCGCCCCTAGTAAAGTTTTACTATTTACACTGCACGGAATGCTGTAAAATGAAACTCAAAAAAAAATGACCGAACGCGTTTTTCCCCCCCTTTTCATTGCCTTGTAAAAAAAAAAACTATGGAACACCTGTGCTCCAAAATGCAAAGTACACCACTAATGAGATCCTGATGGGTTTGAATCCAAAATGGGGGGATTTTGGAAGGTTTGCTGTTTGCTTTTTGGGGGCTTTCAAATGGACAGGCCCCACCAAATCTGCTTCCAAAAGCCAAATAGCGCTCCCCCCCTTTACGCCCTGCCCATGGCCCAAACAGCAGTTTAACCCCCTGTAGGGGGATTGCCCAACTTTGGAAGAAATTTCTTAAAAAGTTTTGGGTTCTTTTTTCCCGGATTCCTTGTTTATGAAAACTTTTAAGCTAAAATTGCAGATTATTAAAAAAAATTTTTTTTATTTTCCAGCCTTTGCTAAAAAAAATTTTTGAATCACCTTGGGGTCTATAACCAATGCACCCTGGAAAAATTTTTTAAGGGGTGTAGTTTCCCAAAATCGGGCTTTTGGGGTGTTTATTAAGTTTTTTCCCTTAGGGTGTCCCCAAACCGAAAAGGTCCCAAATAGAATCGTATTGAAAAGGACCCCAGAATATAGTAGGTGTCCTCCTATTCTGGGGTTTTGGGGAGGAAATAATGCATAGGGCCACATTGGGATCTTAAAACGGCGCCTGGGGGGAATGTTTAAGTTGATTTTTTTGTCACATTTACCGTATTCCAGTGAAAAATGGATAAATATTTAAAAAACTGCAAAAAGTGAAATTTTTTAAATTTTTTACCTCCACTTTGCTTAATTTTGTAAAAATCTGAAAAGGGGTTTCAAAATTCCCAAATATGTTTTAAATACGTTAAGGGGTCTAGTTTTTTTAGATGGGTCACTTTTTGGGGGGGTCTAACATAGGGCCCCCCAAAGCCACGTCAGAATGGAGTGGTCCCCAAAAAAATTTTATTGCAAATTTTCTTGAAAATGTGAGAAATAATACTAAATTTTAAACCCCCTTTAAAAGTAAAAAAAAAAAAGACATTTAAAAAATGATGCCAACCTCCAGCAGACATATGGTCGATGCTAGTTATAAACTATTTTGTGTGAATAATTATCTGTCTTGCACGCAGAAATTTTGCAACTTTCAAAATCGCAAATTTTACCAAATTTTCATGAAATTTTTATATTTTTCACAAACAAACAAGGATTGTATGGATAAAAAAATTTTACTATCTTAAAGCACTATGTGTCACGAGAAAACAATCTTAGAATCACATGGTTAGGTGAAAGTGTCAAAAAGTTATTCTCACATAAATTGACACATGTCAGATTTCAAAAATAGGGCTGTGTCAGGAAGGTCAAAACAGGCTGGGTCCTTAAGGGATTAAAAAAGCAGATTTTAGCAAAATTCCGATAACTCGGAAAATGGTGTAAAACACATGGCAGAAGGTTTTTCTGATTAAGGGAGTGTTAATAGCGACCTCCTGACCTTAAAAAGCAGATTTTAGCAAAATTCCGATAATCCGGAATAGAGTGTAAAACACATGGAAAAAGGTTTTTCTGATTAAGGGAGTGTTGATAGCGACCTTCTGACCTTAAAAAGCAGATTTTGGCAAAATTCCGATAATCCGGAATATGGTGAAAAACACATGACAAAAGGTTTTTCTGATTAAGAGAGTGTTGATAGCAACCTTCTGACCTTATTAGTCAAATTTTAGCAAAATTCCAATAGTCTGGAATTTTGAACCTCCATCCAATAATCCGGAATATAGTGTGAAATTGTGTAAAACATGTTTCTCTTTAAGAAGAAAGAGGTTGTAAATATATTGTTAATATTTCAGGCTGAGAGCAGGCTCCCTATTGTGTTTTGTCCAATGAGTGGCTGTAATTTGTTGCATTGAGTGAAACAGGGTATAAGTGTATAAAAGATGCTGAACCAACTGATGTGGTTACGCATTTGCAAAAGGTGAAAATTGAAAGGAATAAGGAATTGAATGCTACTACTTTCAATTCCTTAAGAGGTTGGATTTTGTTATGTGCTTATAGGAAACAGCATGAAGAACGTATTTAGTTCTTGAAAAAAAAAACAGGAGAGAGAAAAAAAAAGTAAGTAATGTAGTAGTGAAAAAGCAAGTGAGATAGAAATTAAGAGGTGTTTTAAATACATAGGACAAATAGCTATATCTGTTTTGTTTTAGGAAAATAGCAATCCGGCATATAGGAGACCCTGTCATAGCTAAGACCCAAGTCTCTTTATCTGCCATGTTATCTCTAGAGAAACACATGCAGCGTATACATATTAGAAGTGGTTTTATGTGTACAGATAAGCAGTACGAAAGCTTTATTGTCTCCAAATTAATGTGTAGTGTTTGATGTCCGCGGTCTATGGAGTTGCTATTTTATATGGGTTCAGTACTGTGTTCAGATTCAAATATTGTCATATGTATGGATTTCTATGTTTGTAAATTTGTTCTTGTATTGTGTTCTGTGTTGCAAAAATATTTGAGCCACAGGTCTCTGTAACATAGAGACTTCTAATGGAATAATTAAGGTATAGGTATACAAAACTTGATGTACAGCCTATAAATGTTCCCGGGAGTGTATAGCCTTGAGTGTGGGATAAAATTCTTGTCTTTGGTCAGTAGAACAGTTTGCAGCTCATTACACGGCAAGGATATGTACTTGTAGAAAGTATATTTACATCTGGAAAGTTTAGACGGCCGCATATTGTGAATGGACTGAGTTTACTATTGAATATATGAGATATTACTTATGACTGACATTTTTTGTTTCCTTCCAGGCAAATCTTCCTGATATATTGGAGTTAATTGTTCTTTATTGAAGGAAAAAGTTGTTTGTGTGTAATTGACGTGTTTTTGTTTTACAGGTAATTAGGTAACAGGTCTGTAGACGATGTATGGAACATAAAGAATATACTTGTGTAAGCATATATTGTAAGCATATATAATGCATAACATGTCTGGTTTAAAAGTGACCTATGGTTTGTGATATAAAGGATATCCTCTTAAATTGTCTTTTGTTAAAGATAAAACCACGTGGTATTTACTGAGCTCAGTTTCGATACCTTGCATTGTGCACACATAGGGCGACATGTATGAACGGGCTTTTCGGCTGTTTATTGGCGTAACCTGCGCCTCCCCAGCCCGAATCTGCTGTCGGACGCAGGGATGCAGTGTTAGGCGCAGCGTTCGCCACTTTCAGCTGCGCCCCGCATGAAGGGGCGGGCAATGGGCGCGGTGGGACGCGGCACGCTCGAAAACTCCGAGGCATGTACGATCGCGAGTCGGCAAAGTGCGGCGCATTGCAGCGCTCGGCAGCTCCGACAGGCAGACCTAGTTGATTCTGGTCTAAATGCTCCGGCGGAGGCGAAGTGAAGCGAGAACGGAACATGAGAGGAAGCATAGAAGATCGCAAAAGGAATCTCGGCGCTCAGCTCTGTGCGGCATGGAGTATGATTCAAAAAAATCGCCTTTATAAAGGCGTAAAACATTATCAGAAAAAGAGCTCAAACCTTAAAAATAAAAAATACATAAATAAAATCACTTTCCAAAAATCTAGAACGGCGCAACATCAAGAATTAGGATATTGGAAATTGCCGGGAAATACAGTAATTCAAATTCTGAAAGCTATTCTCATTGGTCGGCATAAACCGGCCAATCAGAATAGGAGCGACAGTGAACCATTAAAACCTATGGAGAACTATTGACCAATCAGAATCAAAGGCGGGACAGTTCAAAATACAGTAAAAATGCAGAAAAGAGCTGATTGGCTGAGCTAGCCAAGCCCCCGCTAGCTCAGCCAATCTCGGCCAATCAGAATAGGAGCGACAGGGACCCATTATATCCTATGGAGAAGTTTTGACCAATCAAAATCAAAGACGGGACAGTTCAAAATACAGTAAAAATGCAGAAAAGAGCTGATTGGCTGAGCTAGCGGGGGCTTGGCTATCCCAGCCAATCAGAGCGCGAGCTACTTCTCCCATTGTAGTCTATAGAGAGATCGGCGCAATGCAATCTCGGCGCTCTGCGCCGTGCGGCATGGAGTATGAATAAAAAAATAATTTTTATTAAGTGTAAAACATTATCAGATAAAGCGCTGAAACCTTCTCTAAAAATAAATCAGTTAAATCCCTAACAACAAGTTTGTCGCCGAGACCGGCGCTACATAAGGAATTGCAATATAGAGAATTGCCGGGAAATACAGTAAATCAAATTGTTTAAGGTCTTCTGATTGGTCGGCATAAACCAGCCAATCAGAACAGGAGCGACAGGGACCCATTCTAACCTATGGAGAAATCTTGACCAATCATATTCAAAGGCGGGACAGTTCAAAATACAGTAAAAAGGCAGAAAAGAGCTGATTGGTTGAGCTAGCGGGGGCTCATCCAGCTTAGCCAATCAGAGCACGAGCTACTTTCTCATAGAGTTCTATGGGAAAAGAAATGCAGAGCGAGCTCTGTTTGTGATTGGCTTATTTAAAAGAGGCGCGGTTATTTGGACCAATGGGAACAGCGACGCCTTCGGGGTTTTCTAAGCAATCGGGAAAAAACTGTCAGGGCGAAATCAAATGATAAACTCCCAGAAGTTGTCCCGATGTGTTAAAAAATGAACAAAAAATTTTTGGTTCGAAAAAAAATCAAAAAAAATGTTTATTTATTTTTTTTTTCGTTACACCCAACTTTGTCCTTTTTTTCTGCCAGATTTACGTTAGAGAAAGTCCCTAAAGGGGTTGTGAGGGGATTTCAGTAAGCAAGGGAGACATTGAATGGTGACAATAATTTTTCCAGCGGTAGCCTTTGCTTTAAAGGGGACAATGGAGTTGCTTAAGGTACGTTTTAATGGATTTATTTGAAGAACGTACGCCATCGGTCAAAAACAAAATGTACATCACAGTAAAGATAGTAAGTCTGCTTGCAGCCAAGCGGGAGACGAGAAGAAACAAGTGATGAAAAGGGGAGGGGGGAGAAGGGAAAACAATGTACTAGGGGAAAAATTTAAATTAAAGGAGCGGGACGTGAAAAAAAAAACAATGAACCCTTTACCCAGGGTGGCAGCATTAAATGTATAAAAAACAAAACTTGCACATACATAAATATAAGCTGACAGCAACTCCCGTCTGAAAACCCTTGATTTAAATACACAAAAAACCAACATAATGTAAATCAATGTCGTTGTGAATGAGGCTTCGGAACCTAAAGACAAAGTAAAAAAACAGACAAAAAAAAAAACTGTAAAACAGATGACAGAACTTTAAAAATGGATGTTCAAAAAAGCCCCGTGTGAGCAATTGAGTCAATGTACTTGAAAAGCTCGTTGTACGTGACAAGGGTTTCAAGTTGACAAAAGGGCTGGTTTTTGGAATGTCCTTTTTGTTAGAAACTTTTTTAGTTATATGAAAGGGGCATTTCTTGAACATTACGTACCCCAAATCTCATTTAGTGTAATGTCTTCTGCAGAGAGGGGCTTGTGACACCGTCCAACCACGAAAATTAAAATATCTTTTTTTTCGTAAAAGCACTGCGCGATGTGGACTAACCTTGCATGGTGGTAGATTTTAGCCACTGGAGAGCGTTCAAAGGGGGTGACTTTTCAGCCAAACCCCTTTCGATTTGGGTGATGAGGTACCACTTGGGACGAACCCCAGGATCGTTTCGGGGTCCGGGAACTGAATTTTTCTCAGATTTTCTTTACTCTCGTTCAAAAGAACTCGGACCGTACCCAAAGAGTTTTTTGGCAAGGGCACCAACAACGAGGGTTGGGTGCCAGTCTGGGGGTTTGGGGGAGATGGAAAATAGTGCCACTGCTTGGGGTTGAGGATTTCCTAATCTTTCGATGCGGTTACTGCTAGACATAAAAACTTTTTATTTTGGTTGTTTATGAAACCCAGGACAACCTTGCTGTCAGTGTAAAAACCAAAAATGTATCCACATGAATATCAAGCTCATGCTGAATAAAGTCTGCGATCTCTACAGCAAGACAGCGCCACAAATTTTTCAAGTCTTGGAGGGGTTGGCTCGGGGTTTGGGAGCTATTTTAGCCTTTAAAAACGGAATCCCACATGAATTTACTGCAATTGTCAATTACCTTGGGGTAGCAAGGCGCGATAGCCTCATTGAGGCATCTGGAAAATGGGATTCCCTTCTTGGCTTTTGGAAAGAGATCGGAATGTAAAAACGAGGTATGTGAATCTTGTCCAAGGCGGCGGGGATTTTTTTCCCCGGACTCCCACTTTTTGCTGTTGTAAAGGGGGCATGGAGCATCCCCACCTCAATAGTTTCTGAGAGCTGTCTTAGAGGAATTTGCCCGTACAGTCAAAGTGTACAAAGCCCAGGGGATCTTGGGGCGTTTACCAAAAGGGACTCCAGTTTGTAAAAGGTTTGTTTTTTACAATTAATCTGGAAGCCAAGAGAATCATTTCAACAAGCCCATCTCAAACCCAGATTCTCTGCACTGGAGGGTCGTCTACCAAGGGTAAGTCTCTGAATTCTGGGGCCAAGTCGCTGGGCTGAAAGGCTTTTAATGACACGACGGGGAGCAATTTTTGTAATGGGAACAACTTTAGCAGCATACCTTGTGCCCTTTTAGCAGGTTAGGCTTCTTCTGCTGGGGGCAAGGATTTGAGTGCGTGTCCACGTAGAAGTTCTTTAAAAACAAAGTGACGAAAATCTTTCCCAAACTCAAACCTTGCCATCAGCACAGTCCTTTTGCAGGCCTTTTGTAGCGACAGCAGTGAAGGACTTTTACCAAACCGTGCACCTTTAAATCGGTTTTGATCATTTCTTGTTAGTGCATTGTCCTGTCCACAGAAACCTTTAGTTAATTTTCGGTGGCTTCTCGACGATAAAAAGGGAACATTTGCTAAATGTCACGGTAATGGCGACTTTTCCCTCTTTCTGAATCTCAAAAGCACCCACAAGCTGTTGGTCAGGTTGGGCCTGTAGGAGAACCGTTCGGGGGATCCCATGATGTTTTGCACTGGAGTCAAACACCCCCGATCGGTTTGGGGTTTGGGATATACACCCCAAAAGGGAAGGAAGATCCCACATTCTTTGCTCTTGAAAAGGGTGGAGCGGGCTCGCGGGGCCCTTGAGAAATATCTTTTCCTAAAAAAGGCCCACATATGATTTTCATCTCAGGCTTTTTTTTTTGTCGTTGCGGGAAATGAATTTGATAATCTTTTTCCCGGTTGTTAGGAACCTGGCTCTTTCAGCCCGAAAGGAAAAGGGTGCAACCCAATGGTTAGATTGATCCTTTGAAGCACTCTTCCTTTTTTTTTTGATAAACTCTTTATTTTCTAGGACAAGGCTACTCGTTGTCGTCTTTTTTGTGAAAACACCGCCCCTCCAAGTTATCGTAAGGCGTAGGAATGATGTCGGTGCCTTACTGAAATTAGAAAAATGCTCCTTTACCTCGTAAGTTTAGGGCAGGCTTGGGGGGGGTTTGTGGACCCTTTTAGCACAAGGTTTTAAAGGATTCATTTAAATTGGTTTAATTCCTATCCAAAACACATTCCCAAATGTTACCCACCTAGGTCAAGTCTTTGTGCGTATGGGGCCATCTGGACCTTTGCATGTTGACGCCCTTATGGACCCCAAATGTCTTTTCCCCGGCAAGAGAAGGAGCCCGGGTTCGTCCTGGGAGGAATTTCCTTTGCCGGTGTCTCAAGGGGGGATGATGAAAAGCCTTCAGGAGTGGAATTTTTCTTTATCATCGGGTTTTCTGGTCACATTAAATTTAACGTTGGTAGGGAATTTGGTATTCCTTTTTTAATTGGGTGAAATGTACCATGGCTTTTCTCCGGGGTCTCTATGCGACCGGAGCAAGTGTTAAGAGGTATGGTATTGCTTCCCCCTTTTACCGAAGATCTCAAAGAACTTAGGCTTTGTGGACCTTTGCTTTGTTCTCTATTATGGCATACATCCTGGTGGCCTTTTTTGTTCCCTTTCGGGAGACATCATAGCACACCTTGGCACAACTGGGGCCCTCTCTTTGACAACTTCCATGCAGGAGGAGAGAAGTGGGGAGTGCTGAAACTTGAGTGATGGGTCCCCGCCATGCTTTGGGGGCTTTAATGTTGCTTGAAGTTCTGGTTGTCAGGGGGAAGAGGTAGGATCATGGCTGCAAGTGTTTTTTCACTACTGCATTCAGTACACTTGTGACAGCCACAGTCTTTTGCAAAATGGTTTGAAAAACACAACACTTGAACACACTCCCATTTTTCCCTTTAACGGTCTCTGCGTTCTTCAAAGTCTTTTTCCCAACCCCGAAATTCCCCTTCAGTGGATGAGGTCTTTTGTGGATAGGGAAATCATTAGGGTCTTTGTCTTTATGGACAGGGGCGTCCTGTCTATGGTTGGGGTGCGGTGAATACGTCGTCTTCCCAACAATATGTTTCCCCCCAATCTCTCGTTTGCTTGTTTGGTTTTTTATTTTTTTAAAATGATGATGAAGCTGGTAAAAACAGATTTTGTGAAATCAAATGGATCGTTTTTTCCGACTTGGGCACGAGAATCTGGAAAAATAGGGGAAAGGGGAAAGGACACGTTGTTTCTCTTTGTATTGGAGCCCATGTCTGCCCCTTTTTCTTGCATGCCATTTGGTAATTTGGACCACGGGTTAACACCGTAGCTGTATCAAGGTAACTAGTCCCGACAGACTGGGCCATTTTTGCCAGCTCTAGCCCCTTTTGAGGGCCTCAGGTTTGAAACTTGCGGTTTTTCCTTGTTGGGATCTTTGGGAAGGGTTTAAGTCTCTTAAATAAGGCACTTTCTATAGCTTCTGAACTCCGTAATTTTCATCTTTTCCCCTGCAGCGGCAAGACCTTTTCGAGGACCCGCAGAAAATGCTTCAATGTCTTTTCTCGTTCCGCAGAATTGGGGGCCCAACCTTAACAAGCAAGCAAGCTCTTCCTTTGGGATGAGGTTAAATCTTGATTACTGCTTCAAAGGGGGATTTCCAGGGCCATAATTTTTAGCATGGTCACGAACTTTGAAACAAATTTTTCAGTCCCCCGCGTATCATATATCAGCAAAGTCGACATGTCTGATCTCCCCCCCTCGTGTCACCAGATTTCCCTTTTGATATCCCGGGCTGAAGATTCTCTGGGAAGGGGGTGAATGAATCAGGATGAAAAGAGTACATTGGGTTAAGCTGCGGTTTAGTTCTGGAGGATCTGCTTTTGTGATGCTGGGAAAATTACCTTTTTCTGGGTAGGTGCATCCTTGATGCTTTCCCGGGACAGCATGTGGTAGGTTTGAAGTGGCGTTTGGTGCATATGACATACAGGTGGTGGGAGGAGGTGATTGCTTTAGAAGTGTTTGGCGGTGCGGGCAGCTGGGGCTTCCCCTTCTCAAGGATGGAGATTAGGTTGTGTCTTGGGCCAATGCTTTTTCGAAAAATTAGCTTGGCAAGGCGGCTGCTTTTCCTTTTCCATTTCTAGAATCTTTAGTTGGGCCCTTTTCTCTGCTTTTCTTTGACCCTTTCTGCCTCTCCCTTCTTTCTTTGAGCCATTTTGCTTTTTTTTGCAAAGGAACTTCTGATGCTAGCTTCTTTTGCGTCGCCCCCGGATTTCTATCACTTGTCATGCAATGTTACCTTCTGGAGCGGGGGAATTCTTGAAATACGGTACGTTTTTTTTGAGGCAGACTGATGGGCCCTTTCTTCTTGCGTATGCAGCGGAGTTCTTCCTTTTCTTTGGCACCTTTCACTATGACTTTTTTTTGGGGTAAGATTTTTCTCTCAGTATTTTGCGGCATCACAAAATAGTGGGTTACTCAGGGAAATTTATTATTAGCAACAGCCGCGGTACGTTAAGGCGGAGATAAGCGATTACTGTTGTGGTTAAAGTTCTGCGTCCTGTCATGCGTAAAGGGTGCTAATAGTGTTCAGTTCTTTTTCCCTAAATCTCAAGATAAAAACGAACTCTTCATTAGTTTTTTTCAAAGTTCCTCTAATCTTTTGCGTGGGGTTTTGAACTTTAATCGGCAATTTGTTCTTTTCCCGAAACAACTCTGCCTGCATGTCTAGTCTTTTGGTGCCACGATCATTTTGTAATGCACGACAGAGGACCCTTTCCAGAGCCTTTTGTGGGCATGTTAATCCCTGTTTTGTTTTTACTGACTCTTTAAGATGGAGCGAGCTTTTCAGCTGGTTAGGATGCTGTGTGCTGCTAAGATGAGGACAGCTCTGTGCTTGCTTGCAGACTGGGGGGGTCTTGAGGAACTGCAGATTAGCTGTGTTTTGACTATTCTGCCACAGATAACGTTAGAGAAAAATCCCCGAGAGGGTTGTGAAGGATTTTCGTATAACAATGGTGACAGTGAACTCGCTGACAAAAGTTCCAGCGTTACCATTGCATGTAGAAGGATGCAATGGGGTTGCTTAAGGGGCATTTAATGGATTTTTCCCCTTTAAGAACTGTATGCCAGCCTCAAAAAACCCCAAAAGCTACATCACATTAAACAGTAAGTTGCTTTTCGCCAAGCGGAGACAGAGAAGAAACAGGACTGAAAATAAAGAGGGAGGAGAAGGGGAAAACAATGTACTATGGGGAAAAATTTAAATTTAAAAGGGGCAGGGACTAATATAAAAACAATGAACCCTTTAGCCACTGGGGGGGCAGCTTTTCTATATAGAAAAAAAACATTTCACAGACTAAATAGAAGCTTGACAGCTACCTTTGGCTAACAAAAAAAGAAAAAACAAATTTATTGAATTAATATTTTTTTTTCTTTAAAACCCCCAAAATTATTTTTCATTTTTTACACATCGGCCAAATTCTGTATCTTATCATTTGATTTCGGCCCCTGACTTTTTTTCCAAAAATTTCATTGAAAACCCCTAAGACGTCGCTCGCTTTCCCCTTGGTCCAAATAACCGGCCTCTTTTAAATTGCCAACAAAAACAGACTCGCTCTGCATTTTGTTTCCCATAACTTGAAAAAGACCGTGCCCGATTGGCTAAGCTACGGCCCCCCTAGCTCAACCAAACAGCCTTTTCTGCCTTTTTTACGTATTTTGAACTGCCCGCCTTTGAATATGATTGGGCAAGATTTCTCCTAGGTTAGAATGGGTCCCTTCGCTCCTATTCTAGGTCAATCTCCTCCATAGGTTAGAATGGGCCACGTCGCTCCTGTTCGATTGGCTGGTTTTGCCGACCAACAGAAAAGGGTTTTAAAAAAAATTTTAATTTCGTATTTCCCGGAATTCTTAATTCAAACCTTTGTACGCCGCCGGGGACAAAAGCGTTTTAGGGATTTTTAAAGGGTTTATTTTAAAGAAGGTTTCAGCGCTTTATCGATAATGTTTTACACTTTAAAAAAAAAAATTTTTTTTTATCCAACTCCATCCCCCCCGCCCAACGCCAAGATTGCATTTGGGGCCGATCTTCCAAACTACAAAGGGGAAAGTACTGCGCTTGATTGGCTGGGATAGCCAAACCCCCGTGTCGCCAATTAGCTCTTTTCTGCATTTTTACTGTTTTTTTAAACTGTCCCGCCTTTGATTTTGATTGGTCAATATTTCTCCATAGGTTAGAATGGGTCCCTGTTGCTCCTATTCTGATTGGTCAATACTCCTCCATAGGTTAGAATGGGCCACTGTCGCTCCTATTCTGATTGGTTGGTTTCTGCCGACCAATGAGAAGAGCTAAAACAATTTGAATTACTGTATTTTCCGGCAATTCTCTATATCGCAATTCATTATGTAGCGCCGGTCTCGGCGACAAATGCGTTGTTCGGGATTTAATTGATTTATGTTTATAGAAGGTTTCAGCTCTTTTTCAGAGGATATTTTACACTTAATAAAAAGGATTTTTTTAATCATACTCCATGCCGCACGGCGCTGAGAGCCGAGAATTCATTGCCGCGATCTCTCCATAGACCACAATGGGACAAGTAGCTCGCGCTCTGATTGGCTGGGATAGCCAAGCCCCCAACCAATCAGTTCTTTTCAGCATTTTTACTGTATTTTGAACTTTGATTTTGATTGGTCAAAACTTCTCCATAGGTTATAATGGGTTTCTGTCACTCCTATTCTGATTGGCCGAGATAGCCAAGCCCCCGCTAGCTCAACCATTCAGCTCTTTTCTGTATTTTTACTGTATTTTGAACTGTCCCGCCTTTGATTTTGATTGGTCCAAACTTCTCCATAGGTTTTAATGGTTCACTGTTGCTCCTATTCTGATTGTCTGGTTTCTTTCGACCAATGACAATAGCTTACAGAATTTGAATTACTGTATTTCCCGGCAATTTCAAATATCCAAATTCCCGATGTAGCGCCGTTCTGGATTTTTGGAAAGTGATTTTATTTATGTATTTTTTTTAGTAGGTTTGAGCTCTGGTTCTGATAATGTTTTACGCCTTTATAAAGGCGATTTTTTGATTCATACTCCGTACGGACATCTTTAATGATTTCTCGCTCATTTCCAGCCTGTCACGAATCGGAATACATGTGAGGCGCAGTCCCTTCTGCGCCTAAGTCCCGCACTGCGCCCCACACACTGGCGAGGCGCGGTGAACTTTTCCCCGCATGTATGAGCGCACCTCCTCGGATGGCGAATCTTAGGCGCAGCGCCGCACTGCGCCCAAGTCCCCGCACTGCACCCCACACACTGGCGAGGCGGATTTTACATAGTATGTATGAGCACGCCCCGGCGCCGACATAAATCAGGCACAAATTTCGCCGGAAAACTGGCGGAAAGGTCCGCCCCGACGTGGTGAGCTTCATACATGTCGCCTATAGTTTTGAAAAAGTTTTTGTTGTCATGTTGTTTTTATGGACGCCTTTTGCTAATGATTGCTTCCCCCTTCCCCTGAAGTTAAATTAAATTTTTGGGTGGGTAAAACACATGGCAGAAGGTTTTTCTTTTTAAGGGATTGTTGATAGGACCTCCTGACCAAAAAAGAGATTTTAGAAAAATTTCCCAAAAACCCGGGAATTGGTGCAAAACACATGAAAAAAGGTTTTTTGATTAAGAGAGGTTGTAGCAACCTTCCCCTTATTAGTAAAATTTTTAGAAAAATTTCCCAATATCTGGAATTTTAAACCCTCCACCCAATAACCCCGGAAATATAGTGTAAAATTGTTAAAACAGTTTTCTCTTTAAGAAAAAGGTTAGCAAAAGTACAAAAAATATCAAACTACTTTTGAGTTTTGGTAATCTCTGGTTACTCATTAATAAAAAAAATAAACCCTTTTGGGTGTTGCCTTTTTTAAAGCCGTATCGGAACCACACAAATAGTTAGCAAAACAGTATGAAAGCACCCTTAATCTACTTCTCTGTTAATCAGCTGTGCAGTGCTGAAGACGCACAGACCTTAGCACTGCCCGTTTTTAATAAAGGGCCGGGGCAAAACTTGTTTTCACAAAGGAGAAGTGTGATATACTGCACAAATATTCTTATACTAGGATAATGGTGTATAGGTAACAGTGCAACGGAAAATCCTTTTGGCTGCACTTGCCACTGCACAGCTGAGCTGAAATATGTACATGCCACTGCTGTCCCCATTTCATGTGGGAAAAGCAAGGAAAGCTCCACAAAGGGTGCCTCACATGAAACGATTAGACTTTTTCGCAACTCCCGTCTCAAGACCCCCCCAACAAGCAAAATTTTTAGGGTTTCCTCAGTATTGCACGGGATTAATTATTGTCGTGCATTTCACAGGTGATATAATTATTTCAGTGCATTGTGGGAGATCCTAAAAAAATGACCCCGTTGGGGGGGGTCTTGAGGACTGGAGTTGAGAAACACTGGATTAGAGTTTAACCCCTTAAAGGGGTGTTATCTTTTGAGCTGTTTGGGCTGTTCAGCTAATTTTCTCAGATTGAGTTTGAAATCCAGGGGGTCCTCCCCTCAGCAGGCGTGTTCCCTCACGAAAAAATGTGACATATCATTTTTAGAACAGGGGATACAGAAGGTTTTCGGATATAACAATCTGTAGCCCCTGCATGCTTTTAGTTGCAGCCTTTAGGCCCAAAAACCCGCAAGCACCTGTCATATGTCCCTTTGTTTACACACAAAACCTGAAAGCCAGCAGCTTTAATTCTAGTGGTGTTCACCCAAAATTTTATGACAACAGGCAAGACCTTTTTTTTTTCTCAACTACAAGGACAAATGTCAGCTTCAAATAAAGTCCTGCTTGCTGTCAGTGACATGTGATGAAAACAATGGTGGAGAAAAAAAATCACTTTTAGAGAAAGGCCTGCTAAAAATTAACGACTTGGACGTTTGGGGCGCGGGGTGAGCAGGGGGTAAGTATTGCTTTTACAACGAAGGGGGTTTGGGGTTCTAGTCCCCCCCAGAGTTATTTCCCCCCCCCCCAAAATTTTACCAAATGTAGAAGACCTAAAATATAATGTCAATCTCTTAAGATTTTATAAAACATCATAGTCCCCTTATCAGTTTATCCCCCGAAATAGCATTGTATCACTATGTTGGAAGTGCTTGGTGTGACTACTGTGACAAGGGGGCTTTTTTTAGGGGAGCTTTGTGTGTGTATATAAAAAAAAATTATAGCTGTCTACACATATATTTTCATATCTTTACATGTGTACAATTTATAAAAGAAAAAAAAAAATACTGATGGGACTTGAACTCCTAACCTTTATCTTGCAGACACAGTGTTGAATCCTTATGTTATACACGACAAATGATGATGTCATAAGGAGGCGGGGCTTGCATTAGCCCTGAGGAACAGAACGCCCTCTTTTCAAAGTAGCAGCTTAAGGACTGGACCTGTGAGGAGGGGGAAACAACCTCTTGGAAAAAGCCTTTAAACAGCCAGTCACTGCCAGATCATCACCATAGAGCTGGGAGATGTAACATAGAGCCAGCAGACCTTGGTTTCACTATCAATTTTAACAGCCAGAGGGGAGTAAACACAGAGTGTGCAGGCAGCCAATCACAGCGCAAGGGGCTGGGCCGGGGGCTTTTTCCTGTCTAGGGGCGTATCCCAACAGGCTGAATGAAATGTCAGCCAGCCAATCACAGTGCGGGGGGCGTGTCTAGGGAATCGACCAGGGGGCGTTCGCCCAGCAACAAACAACAGCAGAAACAGAATACAGATTTAAAGAGAAGTGATATCTGCTAAACCAATGACTGAGGTAATGCAACCCAATTACAAAAGTGCTTATTTTACCCGTCCCCATAATCTGAGACCCTGATCTTTGTCATGATAAAACCCCTTTAAGCCGAATGCCTGAAAAGTAGTTAATGACCCGAACATTTTTTTAGTTTTTGCCTACTTGCGTTTCAACAGTTGTAACTTTTTTATTTTTTCAATGATGCCGTTGTATGAGGCGTTGTTTTATTCAAGACGAGTTGTACTTTATGGGGGAATAGTTTAAGTTCACTTATAATAATTACAGAATTTTTTTTTAATTTTTTTTTTTTACTCCATTCACATTTCACACTTAATAACTTGTTAGATTAATTTTACAGGTTATTACGGTCGTGTGGATACCTAATATGTGTAGGTTTTTTGTGTGTGTATAATGTATGCACAATTATTTTTTATTAAATATTTATTTTTATTTTATTTTTTTTTACACTTATGTTTTTTTTACTTTTTTTAAAATCCTGTGAAGGGATAACTTAGTTTTTTTTTTTTACACTTTGTAATGTATTAGCATATTCATATATGCTAATATATTATAATCTGTGTCAGTCTGATACAGGCAGTGATCAGGGCAGCAAACAGTCTGCCCTGATCACTGGCTTGTTACACAGACAGCCCTGGGGCTACTTTGGGTCCCCAGGGGTGACTGTGCAGCCATTCCCCGGGCTCTGTCGGGTCACTGGGTGTCCCGATCACCCGACAGAGCACGGAAACCCTTTGATTGGGCTGCGGTGACGAACTGCGGCAATCAAAGGGTTAAAGCACCGGGGAATGGAGGTTTCCCCTAGAACTTGCAGGAGCTGCGCTGGGAACAGGGCTGTGTAGTACAGCCCCATACGTAGTGCTGCTGCAGCGCCAGGCGCCGCCAACTCCGATGTCTGCAGCGACGTCAAAAGACGTCGCTGCAGATGAACAACCTGAAATGCCCAACGACTAAATAGATGGTGGGCGGTCGTTAAGGAGTTAATGCAAGAATTTGGCAGCATCTGTGTCTATATGCTCCTGCTGTGCAGTGCTAAGTAAACTTAAGGGGTTTGGAGCCGTACCTGTACACTAAACAATATGTCAGCAGCTGCCTCTACACGGTTCTCCTTGGCAGCAGCAGTCTAACGATTCTACAGGTTTCTCCTCGGTAAAGAAAAAAAAAAAATTATATATACACTCACCGGCCACTTTATTAGGTACACCTGTCCAACTGCTCGTTAACACTTAATTTCTAATCAGCCAATCACATGGCGGCAACTCAGTGCATTCAGGCATGTGGGACATGGTCAAGACAATCTCCTGCAGTTCAAACCCGAGCATCAGTATGGGGAAGAAAGGTGATTTGAGTGCCTTTGAACGTGGCATGGTTGTTGGTGCCAGAAGGGGCTGGTCTGAGTATTTCAGAAACTGCTGATTTTCCTGGGATTTTTACGCACAACCATCTCTAGGGTTTTTCAAGAATGGGCCGAAAAGAAAAAAACATCCAGTAAGCGGCAGTCCTGTGGGGGCGGAAATGCCTTGTTGATGACAGAGATCAAAGGAGAATGGGCCCGACTGGTTCGAGCTGATAGAAAGGCAACAGTGACTCAAATAGCCACCTGTTACAACCAAGGTAGGCAGAAGAGCATTCTTGAACGCACAGTTTCGGCGAACTTTGAGGCAGATTTGGGCCCACGCAGCAGAAGACCACACCGGTTGCCACTCCTTTCAGCTAAAAAACAGGAAATGAGGCTCCAATTTGCCCAAGCTCATCGAAATTGGACAGTAGAAGATTGGAAAAAACGTTTCCTGGTCTGATGAGTCTCGATTTCTGCTGCGACATAGGAGGGTAGGGTCAGATTTGGCGTGAACAACAGGAAAGCATGGATCCATCCTCCTTGTATCATGGGGTTAGGCTGGTGGTGGTGGTGTCTTGGGTGGGGAATATTTTTTTGGCACCTTTGGGCCCCTTGGTACCATTGAGCATCGTTCAACCCCTTGGGTGAATCTATCCCACGAAAAATTTTGAGGCGTTCTGAAGCAAAAGGGGGCCCAAAACCGTTTAGCATGGTGTACCTAAAAAGGGGGCCGGTGGTGTATACAATATCTAAATTTATCCTTAATCAGCTAGCAATTTAGCGAAAAGGGGGGCATAGCAATGATCTTAATGCTGTGCCCATTTACCTAAAATTTGGCCCTGTTTCAGTGTTCTACAGAGGGGCAGCTGCAGACGGTTTATTCATAACACGAGATATAGGAGCTGATATCATGTGTCTTGCACTCCTCATCTATAAAGCCCAATTCACATTATGTTTTAAAAATATAAAAAAAATAAAAATATAAAAAAAATCTGAAAAAGTTTAAAAACATGTTTTTCCACTTTACAAATAAAAAAAGAAAAACAATAATAAAAACAAAAACTAAACATAATTGGAATCACCAAATCCATAAAAGTACAATCTACACAGTAAGAAAAAAACACAACACTTCAGACCGTAAAAAATTAGTCTTAACACAAGTCGATAGGCAGAGCAGAAAATTAAAAAAGTTACTGGTCTAGGACAGTGATGGCAAACCTATGGCACACGTGCCAGAGGTAGCACTCTGATCCCTCTCTGTTGGCATGTGCGCCCGGCTGCCCGCTCACTGGCCCTATTATAGATACTAATAAAAATAAGGGTCTGCGCTGTGTGAGGGAGAGCTCGGCCTCTGAGGTTTTCACAGCCCAGGCAGGCGAGTGGACCACAGAGGGACTATTAAAGGGGCCCTGCTCAGTGAGAGCGAGGGTCCTACTATATAGCTATCTACAGAAGTGAGAGCTCTATACCAATTTACCAACCAGGAGCCATATATAACCAACTACTTAAAGAGGCCCTAGCTAACTACCAGGCCACCAAGGGTCTCGAAAAGGTTCGTCATCACTGGTCTAGGAATATTAACTAAGTGAGACGCAGGAGGAGTGATGTGGGCATGGCCGGGCATCGTGACTGACCGTTGTCATAGAAACCAGTACACAGCAGTAAGCTGTGTATTGAATTCTGTGATGAAAACAGCCTAGTCCGCCGGCCCGCTTGTGGGACGACGGCCTGATTTAGGGTGTATCTCGACGTTGCGTGCCCACTGGGGGGAGCTCAAGGTCAGCCAGATACTTTTCCCCACGTTAACCCTTGCCCACACTGGCACGGGGAAACAACAATGCTGCCACCAGTTCGCTCGTTTAGTTATAAGCCCGGGTTCCGTTACCGACTTATAGCGGGTCAGGAACCAACCCTTGGGTAGCTACATACTATAGACCGAGAATTAGGCATTTTGAGGCCGTTGATCAAGACAGACTAACTCAGATTAAAAGTTTATAGATTTAATTAGCCTTGAAGGGCACACTAGACAGGTAATATGTACAAGAAGGATAATAATATACAGGTCAGAGAGAGGTGCAAATACAATTATGGATTACAGACAAAAGGCAGTTAAAATAAGTCAGGTTACCTTGTTGCTTTGCTTGGTGCCCGGCCGCATGGGGGGCAGATGTGGCCTGGCTGCTGCGTGATGATGTTACTGGACCTGCTCTCAGGTACCCCCCCCCTTTGGGATCAAACGGGAAGAGCCACCCTGGCTCCTGGCTTATATCTGCGAGGGGCAGCCCACTTGGCAGCCCCCTACACACCCCAGGGAAACGGCCCTATGAATTTCCTCCCACTCAGGTCATGCAGTTTCTGATACAAAACCAAAAATGACTATAACTCGGCAGGGCATTGGCACAGAACCGAGCCGGTGGTACCATCAGAACCGTCTGGGCCTACCTGGCGCCTGGGATATCAAACATGCTTATCTTATGGATCCGGTTCTGATATCTCAGTCCCCGTGTGCACTGGAAACCTGGAAATTGTGGCGGTGGGGGTGGGGAGTTCTCTGTTATGCGATATGAACCCGCCATGCACCAGTTATGAGGGGATCGCCTATGAATCGATATGAAATATCGGAGAGAAGACCCGACTGGGTTTGATTGATTGAAGTCTTTGAAGCTGGGACTAGCATTTGTTCAATGCTAATTAGATTCATGAGGATTTTTCAGGGGTTTTGACCCCATGCTGTGGCGACTTCCTACAGAAAGGCATTTACACTGGGCTTCATTACTGTGTAAATTGAGCTTGTCCTGTGGTGGGGGAAGGCCGTGATCTGACTAGATACAGAATGGGGGATGCAATAAAGTGAATTCTTCCTCACACCTCCCCCCTTTTGAGGGCGCTAGGGGGCAGCACCGCCACCTTTTGCTCCACGGGGGGGGGGGGGGGGGGGGCGCCCAACTGACCCCCCCCCCTTGTCGGGACAACCCATCGGGGTTGCCGTGGTCTCGGCCCTTCCGGGGGCGAATGAGGAAGTTGTTCTGCTGGAACGACCGGCGCCAGCGTCGCCACCTCCCGTGGGTTCCGGGAGGACCGTGTGTAGCCAGCTCAGAGGGTTGTGGCCCGTCTCCACAATGAAATGCCGCCCGTATAGATAGGGCTGCAGCCGCTGCAGGGCCCACACTATCGCCAGGCACTCTTTTTCTATGGTGGAATAGGCCACTTCCCTCGGCAGAAGCTTCCGGCTCAGGTACATAACGGGATGTTCCTGTTCCCGTTGTGTCCACCTGGCTGAGCACTGCACCGAGGCCAAAGTCACTGGGTCGGTTTGTACTATAAAACTGCCGGGGTGAAGTCGGCGGCCTTGTAGTACTGGGGAGCTGGACAAGGCGGCCTTGGAGGGCTTGGAAGGCGTCTCGCAGTTCGTTTGTCCAATCGACTGCGGAGGGCAACCTCTTCCTTTGGTGAGGTCTGTCAGGGGCTTTGCCAGGGCTACGATAGTTGTGGAACAAACCTCCTATAGTACCCAGCGGTGCCCAAGAAAAACATCACCTGCTCCTTGGTCCTGGGGGTGGGCTAGGATGCGATGGCATCCACTTTTCCGGGCTCTGGCTTCAAGGCCCCCCCACCTACCCGTGCCCCAGGTAGTGGACCTCACTCATGCCCAGCTGGCACTTTTCCGGCTTGATGGTCAAGCCTGCCTGGCGGATACGTCCAAGCACCTGCGTCAGGTGCTGGAGGTGGTCCTCCCAGGTGGGACTAAAAAAACGGCTATTTTCATCCAGGTACGCACCCGCGTACCCTTCAAGTCCCTTAAGCAGCGTGTTGACCATCCGCTGAAAAGTGGCAGGGCGTTCTTCTTTGCCGAAGGGCATGACAGGGGACTTGTACAGCTCGAATGGGGTGATAAAGGCAGAGCGTTCCCTTGCCTCACGGGTCAGGGGAATCTGCCAATATCCCCGGCTCAGATCCATGATGGTCAGGTACTTGGCCCCGGCCAACTGGTCGAGCAGGTCATCGATGCGTGGCATCGGGTACGCATCGGTGACCGTGACAGCATTGAGCCTCCTGTAGTCCACGCAGAATCGGTTGGTCCGATCCTTCTTGGGGACGAGGACTACAGGTGAGGCCCATTCACTGTTGGACGCCTAGATGACCCCCAGCTTCAGCATCTCGTCAATCTCCTCCCGCATGTGCTGCTGCACTTCGGGGGAGATCTGATATGCTGAACGCCGGATTGGGAGGTGATCCCCGGTGTCCACGTTATGGACGGTTGACTCCGCCCTTCCAGGCACGTTAGTGAACAATGCCCGGAAGGCGTGGAGGGTTGCCAACAGCTGGGACCGTTGGTCCTCCGGGAGCTGTCCACAAATTTCCAAATCCTATATGGACCCACCAGCCCTGACCGGGGCAAGCATGTCCAAGAGGTTCTCCGTCTCACTTTCCTTGGGCAGGTTGCACACGGAATTGCACATGCCTCCCGCTCATGATGCGCCTTCATCATGTTCACGGGGGAAAGGGCCCTTTCCCGCCTTCCCCGGTCATGGTCCTGGGTGACCAGGTACGTGACTGCATTGTTTTGCTTGTGCACGACATATGGGCCTTCCCAGGCTGCCTAAGCTTCCTGTGGTACGGGGACCAGGACCCACACTTTCTGACCAACCTGGTACGTCCTCTCACAAGCGTTCTGATCGTACCACTGCTTCTGGTCAGGCTGGGCCTGTCACATATTTTCATGCACTAGCTGCGTCAAGGCCTGCATTTTGTCACGGAAGCGCACAATATACTCAATGACCGACACCTCCGGAGTTGCTAAGTCTCCTTCCCAGGCCTCCCTCACCAGAGCCAGGGGCCCCCGCACACTTCGCCCACACAGGAGCTCTAAGGGAGAAAAACCCGTTGAGGTTTGTGGAACTTCCCGGTATGCGAATAGCAGGTGTGGGAGGTACTGCTCCCAGGTGCGCCAGTGGGAGTCGACCAACATCTTAAGCATCTGCTTCAGGGTGCCATTGAACCGTTCACACAGGCCATTAGTCTGTGGGTGGTACGGGCTGGCCACCAGATGTTGCATCTGTATCAGCTTACACAAGGACTCAATTAGCTGCGACATGAACTGGGTCCCCCGGTCAGTGAGCATTTCCGGGGGAAAGCCCACTCGGGAGAAAATCTCCAGTAAGGCGGTGGCCACCTTGTCGGCCTGAATGGACGACAAGGCTACCGTTTCCCGGGGTACCGAGTGGCGTAGTCTACTACCGTCATATGAAGCGTTTCCCAGAGCTGCTGGGAATGGACAGGGGTCCAATTAAACCCACAGCCCCCCTCCTAAAAGGTTCGTCTATGATAGGCAGAGGTACCAGTGGGGCTTTGGGCCTCGGCCCCGCCTTCCCCCCCTCTGACAGTGTCACACGAACGGCAGTAGGCAGCCACACCCAGTCCCCATCTTTGGCCAGTAGAAATGCTGGGCCAGCCTTTCCTTGGTCTTGGTGATCCCTAGGTGTCCGGCCATGGGAATCTCGTGCGAAACCCCGCAATAACTCCGCCCTGAACGGATTAGGGTACCACCAACCGTTGGTCCCGGGCCACGCCTCCGGTGAACCCGGTCGGACCGTCACGTGGTACAGCCTTTCCTTGGTCCCGACCACCCGCGCGGTGTCAGCCCAAAGGGGTTTGGCGTGCCGCCTGCTCCTTGAGAGCTCTCAGGCTGTTGTCAGCCGCTAACGCTGCCTTGAAACTCTCGACTAGACGTGGTCAGAATGGATTGAGACTGCCACGTCATCTGTGGTTCCATGGGACCTATCTCCGGGCCCCTCACCTACCCTGGCACTTACCTGGTCCGATGGGGGGATACCGTCGGGCCCCTGAGGGGCCTCCAGGTTTCCTGGCCCTCCCACTGCGCGTGACAGCGGCCCCGAACCGCTGCAACCGCTGGTGGGGCCCCCTCCCCCCTCGGCGTCTATATAAGTCGCCAGTCTGCTTGGCCTAACCTGGCCCTCCGACATCCTGTTTGAGGGGAGACCCTGCTCTGTGGCCTTCCCTGGGAGCCCTGCCTCACCTGCATGCTCCCCCACCACAGCTGTCTGCCCCCTGTCTGCCCTGGCTGTGGGGAGACCCTGCCCTGTGGCCTTTCCTGGGAGCCCTGCCTCACCTGCATGCTCCCCCACCACAGCGGTCTGCCCCCTGTTTGTCCCCTCTGATGCCACACCAGAGGACAACAAATCCCAGCAGGCTTGCTGGACACACCCTGCTGCCCTATTGCAACCTGCTGACCTTATCTCCTCTCCACAGGATGGAGAGGGACACACCATGTCACCCACCCCCATACTCCCATCAGTATGCATATTAATAACATTGTTTGCAACATTAACATGGTTGGATGACATATCACATTTGGGGGGAGCAGACCTTGGGGCTTCAGGGGCCTCAAAACGGGCTACCAGCCGCCCCAAGTCTGTCCCTAACAAAATACTAGCCGGAATGTTCGGCGACACTCCAACCTCCCGCATTCCCTGCCCGGCACCCCAGTCCAAATACACCCTGGCAACTGGCGGCGCCGACACAACGCCTCCAATTCCGGAGACAGCGCAAGTCTTTCCGGGTATCATGTCCTTTGGGGACACCAGCTCAGGCCGCACCACAGTCATCTCCGCGCCGGTGTCCAAGAGTCCCATGGCAACAGACCGGCCCACGGTGACTGGCTGGTAGTTATCAAGGGGCCTTCCCCCACCCCCACCCACACACAAAACATTGGGGGGCCTTGAAAAAGGGGACTGGGACGGGCCCTTCTGGCGCTGGGGACATGCGGCCTTGAAATGTCCCGGGTGTTTGAAAGGTGACAGAGTCGGGGTTCCCCACAGATGTGGAAGCATGGGCTGGGGCCCCTGGGGTTAGGGGTAGGGACAAGTGGCCCTGCAGGCATCTTACTCCCCCTCTCCATCTGGTGTGCTTCCTGGCCTCCGGTGCCCCCATTTTTTGGGGTACTCATCCGCGAGGTTTGCTGTGGCGGTGGCCCCTCTGGTTTCTGGTCAAGAAGGTGCTGCTGGAGGTCCTCTGGGCAGTTCCACAAAAACTGCTCTGTGGCGATGAGCTCCTTCAGCTGCTGGACGGTGGTAATCTTTAGCCCCGAGGTCCACTGGTCGACTGCTCTCTGGAGGGGCCCGCATGTGGTCGGCCCAGCTTCTGTAAAGGGCCCCGCTGCCAAACTCCGGAGCTTCTTCCTGTACATCTCAGGAGTGAGATTGTACTGCCGGATCAGTGCCTGCTTGATTCCCTCGTAGGTCAGGGTGGACTCGCTGGGCAGGTCCCCGAAGATCTCCAGAGCTTTACCTCTGAGACGAGGAGTCAGAAACCGAACCCACTGGTCCTCAGGCACATGGTGCTGGCGGCAAATTTTTTCAAATGCCAGCAGGAAGGTGTCCAGGTCTCCACCTTTATCCAGCATGGGAAAGTCCTCCGCCCTCAACTTTGGGACCTGGGTCTCAGGAGGCTCTTGTCTGGCCGGGGTGGACTTGGCCTTTTCCAGCCGTAGCACCTGTAATTGGTGGTCACGGTCCCGCTGACGTTCCTCGGCCCGCTCCCGGCGTTCGGCAGCTGCCGCCTCTATCCGCTCGCGACGTTCTGCAGCTGCTAGGAGGGCCTTGTAAGCGTCGAGGTCTCCAGCCTCAAGCTTAGCCAGGGCAGCTTGCAGGAGAATAGCCGATTGTGAGCTGCCCACTGCGCCACTGACCACCTGCGACTGGCTCCTTGAGGAGCCCGAGCTGGACTCCCCCTCGCCTTCATAGTCCACAGACTGGCCTGGGCCGAGCTCCTCCTGGCTAACTTCACCGACTGTTTCCTCCGGGCCTACAGCTTTGCCCTTGCCACGAGCAGCCATCCTTGCAACGCAACACTTGGCTACTTGACACAAAAACTGCAACCTGAATGCACCCCAAACCTTGTATTTGCACTCTGACTTGTCTAGTGCTGAGTTAATCTTAAGACCCCAGCAGCAAAACCCACTGCTGGCAGTCCTTAGTGTCTGTGAGTACGGGACACGCACTCACACACACTATTGTCTTGATCCCACCGCTCTGCCACCAATATGTGATGAAAACACCCAGTCCGCCGGCCCGCTTGGGGGACAACGGCCTGATGGGGTGTATTCTCGACGTTTGGCACTGCCCACTAGGGGGGAGCTCAAGGTCAGCCAGATACTTTTTTACTGTTAAAACCTTGCCCACACTGGGAAAGGGAAACAACAATGCTGCCAAACCCGTTCGCTCGTTTAGTTTTATATAGACGGTCCGGTTTAAGACTTATAGCGGGTCAGGAACCAACCCTTGGGTAACTATATACTATAGACCGAGAATTAGGCGTGTGAGGCCGTTGATCAAGACAAGACTAACTCGATTAAAGTTTATAGATTTAATTAGCCTTGAAGGGCACACTAGACAGTAAATATGTACAATATGGATAATAATATACAGGTCAGAGAGAGGTGCAAATACAATTATGGATTAAAAGACAAAAGGCAGTTAAAATAGTCAGGTTACCTTGTTGCTTTGCTTGGTGCCCGGCCGGCATGGGGGGCAGATGTGGCCTGGCTGCTGCGTTTATGATGTTATGGACCTGCTTTAGGTACCCCCCTCCTTGGATAAACAGGAAGAACACCCCTGGCTCCTGGCTTATATCTGCGAGGGGCAGCCCACTTGGCAGCCCCCTACACACCCCTGGGACGGTCTATGAACTCCTCCAACTCAGGTCATGCAGTTTCTGATAAAAAAAAACAAAAATGGACTATAAATCGGCAGGGCCTTGGCACAGAACCAAACCGGTGGTCCCAACAGAACAGTCTGTGCCTCCCCGGCGCCGGGATATCAAATATGCTGATCGTATGGACACTGTAGGCCCGGTTCTGGATATTTTCAGTCCCCGTGTGCACTGGAAACCTGGAAATTGTGGGGTGGGTGTGGGAGTTCTTGTTATGCGATATGAACCCGCCATGCACCAGTTATGAGCGGATCGCCTATGAATCGATATGAAATATCGGAGACGACCCCACTGGGTTTGATTGAATTTAAGTCTTTGAAGCTGGGACTAGCATTTGTTCAGTGCTAATTTAGATTCATGAGGATCTTTTCATGGGTTGACCCCATGCTGTGGCGACTTCCTACAGAAAGGCATTTGCACTGGGCTTCATTACTGTGTAAATTGAGCTTGTCCTGTGGTGGGGGAAGGCCGTGATCTGACTAGATACAGAATGGGGATGCAATAAAGTGAATCTTCCCACAAAATTCTATTACAAAAAAGATTTCCCTATGGGGAAAAGTAAAATAAAACGTGAAAAAGTAAAAAAAATGTAAAAAAAAAAAAAGGGAAAAACTCTTAGCAGAGCTCCTGCCTAGCTCGGCTGAATCTGGAAAATATCCACGCCATCCTGAGTCTCTGAACCCAGCCGACCGTACCTTGACTAAGGACGAACCCTACAAAGCACAATGGTGGGAGAATTTGTATGCCCCGAAGTCCCTGTGCAGTGTGCACCGCCGCACTACGGACCGCTAAGCTGGAGACAACGGGCCGCGGACCGTCATCGCCCTAACCAGGGTGCAACCACCGTCCCACCTGGTCTAGCCTCCTGTGGCGAAAGAAAAAGCCCTCGCACTTCATCGAGGACGAGCACCGTGCGGTGAGGAGATCGGAGCAGACCCTGTTCCTGACAGCGCGAAAATTTCCTGCCACGCGCAGTGCCTGACGCCATTTTGGAAACCTCACGAGGCCAGGAATAGACGCGTAGCTGTGCCGAGCCTGGGAGCACCGACCGGCCGAACGTGAGGACTGCTCGACTCCGGACGGTGTGAGCCTGCATAAGGGGAGAACTGCTTACCTGCCTGCTCTGGGACGGAATGCACCTCGGGCCCAGGAACGACAGTAGAACACACCGGTGCGGGGGAGCGACACGGCGTCTTGACACCTGTGCGAGCGGGGCGCCAACCTCAAGGTACCGCGCACACACAGCTCATGGGGCTCTCTGTGCCCCCTCCTCAGCCCGGGTCGGACTGAGGCGGCATCGACACGGAGACAAAGCACGGCACCCAGATAGGTGCTTCGCTGCGCTGCCGGCCCCAAGGTATCCCACACTCATATTATGCAGAGCCCCTGTCTTATCTTCCCTTGGGTGACAACGGGCTGAACTCTAAGCCTCAGATGCATTGTCACACCTACTCCCGTGGTCACCCACTATCAATTGGCCCCTCAGGACGCCTGTATATCCCTGTTACCCCACTTCGCACAATGTCAGCGGCTTGCCATAGACTTCCGCGGAACTAGTCTGGATTGGGGGCCATCTCCAACCCCGCTTATCCCTGCAATAGTGTCCTACTATCCTGCATGGTTGGCCGCCCACTGTGATTACTGACCACCTGGTTGGGCCTAACAACCCCTCGCCAGTTGACCGATTATGGTAACAGCCCCCCCTTTATCACTTGCCTCAGGCTGCCCACTGTTTGGTCCCATACCATCCCGCATTGCCAGCAGAGGACTCACTCCTGGAACTCACCAACCTGCATCGACCTGGAGAACGGTCCCTAACATTTTGCAGAGAACTTACCATGCCATTTCTACCCTAGGAGTGTCAGAACTCAAGAGGACTGCGACTGTACTTACCCACCTAAGATTCTTCTCAAGTGGATTTGCAGTGTCGCTTGACATAACAACCACTAACGCTCACGATCCTTTAGAACGCAAAATACCTAGTACAAACGGAAAATAAAAACCCCGAATAGAGTTAACTGAAAATCTCGATCTTTTTGCTTTGTTAAATTTTATTTTTCTTTGGAGTTGGCGATTTTACTTTAAACTCGTTATAAGGTATTTTTGCAGAAAGCTCAAGCGCTTATTTTTCACACGCCCTCTTACTCCACTAATAATAATACTGATTTAAAAAGCCCACACAGCAACTGGGTATAAGACACTTCTCACCCGAAAAATTTTAGACATAACCCCCAAGGGGGGAGCAACATTTCCCCTGTACTATCTCTAGTCACTTTAACCTCATAGACAGATAGATTTCTTGTGCCAATACTGTTTGATGTCTACCCAGCCACTCCAGGGGTTTAAAAACAAAATTGATCTTTAACCGCCTGCGCGCACGACAATTTGAAACACTCTTCGGGGAACATTTTATTTTTTACGCCTTCATTTTCCCACTTTCACCACACACCGGCCCAAAACACCGGCTCCTCAATCTTAACAAATTTAAAATTTTAATCATAAACTTTTTAATCTCGGACTATGCCGATGTATAGGGAAAGTCATGTAAGTGTACCTCGCGGGCCCCCCCTTCAACCTGACATGGGTATAAGGCTCCGTTTTTTTGGGGACAAAAGACCTTTTTCACCTTTTACAGTGTTGATGCCCCGCACACAACCTTTTCGGCCCTTCTGCTTAGCGGAGGACACACGTCTTTTCTAAACGGGCTGGCAAATTTGGCATAAACAATTCAAAGGGTCACCCGCTCCCTTTCCCCCACGACGCCCGTGACAGATCCCTGCAGCGCGCCCACCCCCCGCAAAAAACAACAAGCAAATACCGAAAACCCCTTTGACCACACAACTGTCCCCTGGGTCACTCCCCAGCAACACCCCCCAAGACCAAAGAAGAGATGTTACT
>JAODAL010023562.1:0-62452 GCA_025379985.1 Phyllomedusa bahiana
GGGTTTTTTGGGGGTCACAGGTTTCGGCTCATCTGCGTTCCAGGCAGGGATTTCAATGTCCTTTCAATAAGATGATGGTTCAAATCATACTCCCTTTTCTGGCACTTTTTAATTTTGGGTGATGCGGGTTTTTTAAGGTCATGCTGTGGACAAGACAGGGATAGTGAATGGTCTGTGACTTTTTTTCGTACTTTTATAACCAAAAGGTGTTGCCTAAGTGTGCCGTTCCATTTGACTGTTGTGGTTTTAAATTTCAGCTTCTTCCACCCTTGTTGGGTTAAAATAAGGTGTTGTTGCTCCCCCCATAACTTTAATGGAAATGCTCATAATCGTGCTCACTACGAAAAACCTTTCGATAGGGGCCGACTATCGCTATCGATCGATCTCGATACCCAACCAATGTCAAACTAATCGCCCCCAAAACAAAAAACCATTTCTCCCTAAAACAGAAGCAACAGTACTAGGTCAAAAACCAAGTTTTACTCCGTCCCGGGCCGTGGCCAGGCCGAGCCAGAAAGCCGGGGGTATTTCAGGCAAAATATGACAGTACCCCCCCTTTACGAGGGGCAACCGGACCCTCAACGGGCCCTCTCGTTTGCAAGTGGGTTGGTGTTTTTTTCCTCTTGATTTTGGGGTGCGGTTTTGCGAGGGGACTGGGAACGGAAATATTTTGGTCGGGGTCGTTTTTTTTTTATTTTAATTGGGCGTTTTTAGAGTCTTATGACCCCCACCCCAGACTGTCCAGCCCCGTAAATGGGGGATTTAAATTTTTTTCCCCCACCTGCCGGGTATGATACTTGGTGGGAATTATCGTCACAAAAAAAAGGGGAAAAATTGGAAAACGGAACTCGTGGTGGGTAGTCAAAGGATACACTCCGGAGAAAATTTTTTTCGGGGTTCCCTTAATGTCAAATGGTAGTTCCACTGGGGGCAACAAGTTTGGTTTATGGTGAAATTTGGGCAGGCTGGTGCGGAGGCAGATTATCACAAACCCCACTAAAGGGAGATTTCGTCTGAAAAATCAAAGTTTTAATTACACCACCCCAAGGGATTAAAATCTTCAAATGCAAACCACATGATCCCCCCATTTGACAACTCAGAGGACCTCCAGTCAAAAAAAAGGTTTATGGAGCACCAGGGAAAAAGCCAAAAATAATATCACCGATTTTCTCCATGACAAAAAATGAAAGCTTTTCCGTAGCAACTCCCAACATTAAAAGTGATCTAGAAGCACAAAAATTTTATTTTCCCCCCGATTAGGGAATGAATCCACCCCCGAAACCAAAAAGGGGGCCTTAATGGGAATAGTTCCAAACCCCAAAGGGCCCGGCCAACCATATGATTAAAAAAATGCGCGCCGGGGCAACAAAGCTACAAAAAAATTCTTGAATTTTGACCAAAGTTACAGGGGAAAAAAAAACTTGTTATTTAAAATTTGAATCCCGTCACCAGTTACCTTTGGAAATTGCCGCTGTTCGGTGTTTTTTTGGGGTGACTTGGTCTAATCGGACGTCTTGAGGAAGGTCGGGTTTTTTCCCCTTTAAAGGGATAAGGCATTCCCAACGTTGTTATCCTTGTTTTGGACCTAAACCCAACAATGGATTCTTTCCCGAAAAACGAGGGGGGGGATGGTGATGGAGGTGAAGAGGAAATTTTTAAAGAAGGAAAAGTGGTTTACGGGAAAAATCTGCCTGAGCTCACTTTGAACCCCCTTTCTTTTCCCCCCGTCTCTCCCCTAAATTTTTGTCGATAGACCGCCATGCATAAATCACTAAGGCTCAGGAGTTGGGGGGGACCATAGCATCTTTTAAATGCATCGAAAGCCATTGTTTCAGAGGGTTTCAGAGTTGGTCAGACCACCCCGGGGGAAATGACCATTGGCGGAATTGGAACAGTAGTCTTTGGCTGGGCGGGTGCCCCGTGAATAGATAGCAAAAAAGGGTTTCTGCCCCTTTTCCCCTTGGGTTTGGGTTTCATAAACCCGGCTAGGGCCCGAAAAAAATTATAACCCACCTCCACCCAGGGGGTTTAGGGGGGGAAGCTAAAGCCAAACCTGGTGGGCCCTGGGGGGGGACACAACAACTGCCCCCTTTTTCAGCCTCATGGGGAAATAGTTAAAGTGACAAAAAATAGACACAAAATTTTCTGAAAGGTACGAAATCGTCAGGTTTCCGTCAATTTTTTGGCAGATGCATATTATCGAGGGGAATGAATCAACAAAAACCGGGGGAGATAGGGGCATGACGGGGGGGCATCCGGGTGTTGGGGTTTTTTTGGCTTTCCCGAACTGCGGATTTGATTTATAAGCCCCCCCAGGCCCTGAAAATTTGTTGTCAACTCATCCCCAAGGTCATGACCCACAAGTCGGTGTATGGTGAAAGCTGGGGGATTGCGTGGGTAAGGGCCGCATAATGTCAGGACTGTCACGGACACCACAAAAAACACGGAAAATTTGGCCCCGACACGGTCCCGCCCTGTCCCTGCCTTTTGGGGGAACCCAACTTTTAATAGGTGGCCCCAACCAAAGACTTATACCCCCTGAGCAAAGTGCAAAAACAGAAAGGGGGACAAAAAACACAGAAAAAAATACACGTGGTCAAGCAGTCCAAGTCGGTAATGGAACGGGCACGAGGTACAGAAGCGTGGCAGAAGGGGGGAACCGGATCCAGGCAAAAGGTCAAAAACAGAAGGGTAAAAAATAGGAGAATAAAGGGGAACTAAGGCAGGAAAAAAAGGGTCTAAGGGTAAGGGAGGAAAAAGGGAATGACACTTAAAAAGGAACAGAAAAAGGTAGAACTGAGAAAAAAGGTGAAGGAAACAAAAGACCGATAGGAGAAGAAACGTCACTCAAAAGAAAAAAAGGTTTAAATAAAAGTGGCGGAAAAATTTCCCGGCCCTGGGCATTGGCCAGGAATCAAACGCACCAAAAAAGAAAAACCCAGTTCACCTAGAAACACAAGACACAGTATAGGTCAAAACCCCGGTTCACCGGGCCCGGGGGCCGGGACCCGAGCCAAAATCCGGGGGGGTTTTCAGGCACATTTTGAAATTGTTCTTTTGTTTGCATTCCCAAATGTTTTTGAATGAGGTAATTTCTAACTCATTTACACATATTTTCCCCCAGTCCCAGCATTTTCATTTTATGTACCCTGAATAATTGAACAGTATATGTTCTGCTCTAAAACCGGGTGGAACACTATACATGTTCCAAGGTTTTTTGAATTTGAAATCTGACCGCCGGAAAATCTGCACTGTGTAGACTACAGCTCAGATTTTCAATTGAAGTTTATGGGGATGTTTGACAGTCTTCAGACAGTTTTCAAATCCTAAAACCTAAAACCATCTGAAAAACTGACTGAAAAACATGCTGTGTGGACATACCCTTACCATGGTCTAGTCTAATGCTCACCTCATCATAAAAGCTAATCAGATCAGCTTGACAGGACCAATCCCTCCCATGCAAAGCCATGTCTGTGCTGTATTGCAAAGGTTTTTGTTATTTTTTAATAAGATATTTATTCCAGGATAGTATCTCTTAGAAAACTTTCAAATATTTTACTGGGAATAGACGCCAAGCTTACAGTGTGACACTGTGACATAATACAATAATTAATCAATTATTGTATTTTAGACATAATACTATAATTAAATATTAAAAATAAAGTTCTGTCTAAAATGTTAATTTATTTCTACAGAACTTAGAGTGAATGCCATAAGGACCAAGGACTCTGTTTTTTTTTAAGCAGATATATTAGAAGTGGCAAAACATTTGAAGCACTCACCATAAAGGAGTGCTTATTCATCTTATTCATCTTCTGTCATTACATTTTCTGTTTAAATACAGTAGAGAGGAACGCATTTAACTGATTGGACATTTTTACATACTTCTCTATCATACCCATTTTCAATGTTAAGTTTCTAGGTATATGTAGTTTAAGAATGCTGTTTAAGAATATTTTGGGGTTATTTTCGCTTTCTTTTCCTTTTTCAATCTTTGCTGCCTATTTTGCACTCTTCCTCATATTTTTCGCTTTGTATATTTTTAGTGCCTCGTCGCTACCTTTCTACTTCAAAAGTGCAGACACAAAAACCAACAGCAGTCCAGTATATTTGAGAAACTTCTTTATATCAAAATATTCAATCACCCTTAAACTCCGGGTTTCATTACAACTCCAATCACTGTAACAGCTGTACTCCAATCAGCATTGCAACAAACATTTAGCATATATAAAGTGAAAGTATGCATAAATATTACCGACTTTAGTAACACGCAGGGAGAGTGGTTGCAACTGTTTTAATTCATTCTGAGCGCCAACTCCAACTATTTTGCACTCTTCCTCATATTTTTCTCTTTGTATATTTTTAGTGCCTCGTCCCTACCTTTCTACTTCAAAAGTGCACCATACTGCTTTATTTATCCACATCAGTTTCCTTCTTTTTTCTAAGGAGTTTCCATTAGTTATATTTATTTCAGGGGACTCATTTTTTATTTTTTTTTAACATATAATGAGTATTTGAATGAGGGAAAGTGATTTTGTCATAAAGTGGTTAACTATTAAATTTGTAAAATTGTACAAAAGATAGATTTGTACATCAGTTTCAGCTTGGAATCCACATCTATACCTTATGTATGAAAACTGTCTAGCAGTAAGAATGTCTTTGTTGCCCCTAGCACCCAATAAGAGCTCTCCTTTCATACATAAGGCCCATAACGTCTAGCTAAAGACCAAATTCCATTCAATTTGTTGACATTGTTTCCATTCCATTAAATGGGGCTAATCTGAGTTCAAATTTTGAAACCTACTGTACACAAAGTGAAAATTAGTGGCACAATCCAAGGGTATCACCTTATAATTTTTCTCTGCTGATTTCTTCCCTTTCCTTGATAAACACCAGGTGAAAATAGGGGTCACTAAATAAGAAAGGTTTGATTAAATAGCTGGACAGCAGTTAAAAGAATTGAGCAACAAGTTAATAAGTAGAAGGGTGCTTTCACACTTTTTTGATGCATTTTTGATGCCTTTTTGGTGCAGAAATGTACAGCATTAACTGCTGTGCCTTTCTGCACAAAAATGCATCCAAAAATGTGTCATAAATGCATGAAACACAGGTCAAAAATGCACCAAAAATGCTCCATGTGAAAACAAAACTAAAACCAGACCCACACAATCTCCAAACCAGAGAGTAGCAATTATCAGGCATGGATGAAGCTTAACATAAAAAGCATGAAGAATACTGTCCAACATTTCAGCTCAGTTAAAAGATCTGTTGTCTGGAATAGAACATTTTTTGAGAATTGAAACAGAGATAATATCCCTTGTGATCCAGGCTTTTACTTTTATTTCTACTCAAGCTAATTATTTTGCCTGACCCAGTCATAAAGTGGCTAAATCTGACCATACAAATTAATTTCCAGACAGGAGAGAGAATATCAATGAGGTAGTCTAAATGATAACACATCCTCTATATAACAAATATGCTGAGGCACTTAGGTTTCCATTATTACTTTTTTCAGTATTGCCTATATACAGTAAGTGCACTATACACTCAGCAGTATAGGGCCAATTCAGTCAAGCAATGCCTTGACTGCCACTAAAGAAATGTAAGTATAACATTTAAGGACACTGCAGAGAAAAGTATAGAAGATAATGGGCTGCAAGTTATAAAACAGAACAGCATTTTGCAATAAAGTATTGTATATAGCAAGAGTACACAGAATGGGCAACTGCTGAAAATGGCAAGCTTTATTGTGATTTGATGCCATCCTCCTATTCTTCTACAAATATCTTGATTTTATGGGCCATTTACTGAGTCTGCTCATCAGAATGGCATCTCATTTTATGTCCACATACAAAAATGACATTTTATTTTGTACAACAAAATTGTGGAAAACATGCAGCTATTTGCAATAATGTTTGGTATTTGGTATTATAAATCTGTTCTCTGTGGTACTGGAAAAGTGCATTAATTCACATTATCAAGACATAATTCTTAATAATGTAAAAAATAATTAAAAGAATTGTCCCAAATAACCAGTTGACTATAATGTTAAGGCCTGGCTCACATCTCCTTTCAGGACCTATATGGAGAGGTGGAATTGCACTTACTTTACAAAGTACATCAATGGCGTCAATGGGATCCTTTGGGTTTTAACCACAGTGTTCATCTTTTTCTCTGAAAAAGTAGCCCAGCTGTCAGCACTATTTATTCTATCAATCCTGACAGAATTTATGACAGAGACTCTGGATGGAATCTCCAACCCTAATGTGAATCAGATCTTATCTATACATGAAATAAAAAATCTCACTGATACAAGATACAACCATCTGGTGCCCCACTTATCCTTATAATGTGCTGTGGCTGTTGGCAAAATAGAAAATATTTTACTGACTGAGTTCGGTAGAGACTACCTCAATCCCGAACATAAGTGTTCGTGTAAATATAGAATTTATAAAAGGATGTATAATTTGTTTTTGTTTTAAGCCCATGAATCACCAATCTTTCACTTACCTTTCACTATTAAAAAGATTTGTAACACTTTGTTTATATTTTTGGTATTGTTCCCATTCCTTAACAGCATTTTCAGTTACTAATTCCTCAGATGGGACTTGTTCTACTTTCATTTTTTTAGAAAATGTATTTGCTCCACTTCCAGTTAGCATAGCATGTGGAGTCTACAAAACACAATCACAATAATGCATGTAAAATATCTATACACTACTCACACAAAAGGTTTTATAACACAAATATGCCCGAGTGATTATATATAGTTGAAACCAGAAGTTTACATGCACTATATAAAAAGACACATATGCATGTTTTTCTCACTATCTGACATGAAATCAGAATAAACCTTACTTGTTTTAGGTCAATGAGGATTCCAAAAATATTTATATTTATCAAATACCAGAATAATGAGAGAGAGAATTTTTAAGGCATTTTTATTACTTTCTGCAAAGTCAAAAGTTTACATACATTTCATGAGTATTTGCCAAATGCCAGAATAATAAGAGAGAGAATTTAAGAAATTTTCATTACTTTCTGCAAAGTCAAAAGTTTACATACACTAGAATTTAAACAATTTGGGACAGCCCATATGATGAGGTCATGTCTTTGGAAGCTTCTGATATATTTATTGGCGATATCTGAGTTAGAGACACAACTGTGGATGTATTTTAATTCACACCAGAAACACACTGCTTTTGTGTGTAAAATCATGGGAAAGTCTAAAGAAATCAGCTAAGATATCAGGAAGAGAATTGTGGAATTGCACAAGTCTGGATCATCCTTGGGTACAATTTCCAGATACCTGAAGGTGCCTCGTTCATCTGTACAAACAATTATACGCAAGTAAAAACAAGATCGTAATGTTCAGTCATCATTAGTGATTAGTGATTGTGTCAACTATCGTCATCGGGTCAATAGTCAATATCGTCAATTATCATGACGAAAGCCGATAGTCGATAACAGATTATCGCCGATGACCATTAAAGTCTATGGGAGAGGAACAACATCTTCATTCTTACACCCAAACAGGGGTGGAGAAACTGGAATTAACATCCACAACAGGAAACTGTATATGTAATACATCTTAGGCAAGACAATTAGGCAACAAGAGTCACAGAAAAAAACTGACAGACTATTTATTATCCCTGTCCTGTACTACAGCATGACCCTTAAACCTGCATGACCCACAAATTAAAAAGTGCCAGGAGGCAGTATGATATGAACCATCATTTTACTTGAACTGGACATTGACTATCCGTGTCCTGGAACGCAGCATGACCCTTAAACCTGTCTGACCCACAGATTAAAAAGTGCCGGAAAAAGGAGTCTTTCAACCACCATTTTAGTTGAACAGGACATTGACTATGCCTGTCCTGGACCGCAGCATGACCCTTAAACCTGTCTGACCCACAGATTAAAAAGTGCCGGAAAAAGGAGTCTTTGAACCACCATTTTAGTTGAACTGGACATTGACTATATCTGTCCTGGGCCACAGCATGACCATTAAACCTGTCTGACCCCCAGATTTAAAAAGTGCCGGAAAAATGAGTCTTTAAACCACCATTTTAGTTGAACTGGACATTGACTATGCCTGCCTGGACCGCAGCATGACCCTTAAACCTGTCTAACTCACAGATTAAAGAGTGCTGGAAAAAGGAGTCTGTAAATGTTATATGGATTAATATGGATTAATATGGCGGCCTTCGCAACACTGACAACAGGCGTAATTTACTATCAAATATGTATAACACAATATGCATACAACTGAACTCTTTGCGCCAAACTGAGATGCACGGACTGCAATAAGAGTATTTAAATATTATATGGATTGATATGGCAGCCTTAGCACCACTGACTACAAGCGTAATTTGCTAGGAAATATGCAGAACACAATATTCGTACAACTGAGCTCTTTGCGCCAAACTGATATGCACGGACTGCATTAAGAGTATTTAAAAATTATATGGATTAATATGGCAGCCTTCGCACCACTGACTACAGGCATACTGTACTTGGAAATATGTATAACACAATATACGTACAACCAAACAGACGCACGGACTTCAGTAAAACTATTTAAAAGTTATAGGGATAAGGTAAGTTGTTTTTTGGGAACACTGACACGCAGTGATTGCAATAGAACTGAAAACACAGGGACAATTTCAACTGCTATCAGAGGTCTACTGGCCAAAAAATTGGTAGAAAACAATTCTTTTTCAATTGAAGATCACAGAACACACTGAGCAGCAAAATATCTTCCTTTTAAATGCTTCTCCTCCTGAAGCCCCCCCCCCCCCTCCCCGCAGCTGCCCCTCCCCTCCTCCCCCGTGGCTGGACACACCAGTAGATATCCTTAAAACTTTCTCTAAGTAAATAAGAAGTGAAATTCTCTAATCTAACTCTATTCAAAGCTGTAGGTGGATGGTTTCTTGTATTAGAACAGACTATCAGAGCTGTTAGAACAGCTATTGGTTTAAACGCTGAGAGACACGTCCTGCTGTGAAGTGACATATCCAGAGAATGAGCTCAAACAGGAAATGCAGCAGCATAGATAAAACGAGGTCACGTGATTTTTGCAGCCAATGAGATTCATACACTGCAAAGTGGTGACGTTGTGCATCCTTCTCACCCCCCTCTATCCTCGGAGCTGATTGGCTGGCCGCCAAAATGACAGGAAACGCTGAGAATGGCGTGATAGTAATAGATTATCTGTAAGATTGTCGTTTAAAATATTGCGTGATTTCTGATCAGCCAAAAAATCGTGACGATTTCAACTTTTGTCAATAATATCGCTCATCCCTAGTCATCATATCAATCAGGAAGGAGGTGGGTTCTGTGTCTCAGAAATGAACATGCTTTGGTCCGACATGTGTATATCAACCCAAGAATAAAAGTAAAAGACATTGTGAGGATGCTGGTGGAAGCTGGTAAGATTGTGTCATTATCCACAGTGAAACCAGTATGGTATCAACATGGGCTGAAAGGCCACTCTGCCAGGAAGAAGCCATTACTTGAAAAGAAACATATAAAAGCCAGATTAATGTTTGCAAATGAACACAGGACCTTCATTTTTGCCCTGTGGTGTGACAAAACTAAAATTGAACTGTTGGGCCATAATGATCATCGTTACATTTGGAGGTAAAAGGGAGAAGCTTGGAAGCTTAAGAACATCATCCCAACTGTGAAACATGGGGGGTGGCAGCATCATGTTGTGGGGTTGTTTTGCTGCAGGAGGGACTGGTGCACTTCACAAAATAGATGGCATCATGAGGAAAGAAGATTATGTGGCAAGACATCAGCCAGGAAGTTAAAGCTTGGGTGGAAATGAGTCTTCCAAAGGGACAATGACCAGAAGTATACTGCCAAACTGGTTACAAAGTGGCTTAAAGGGGTTGTCTCGCTACAATGATTGGGTTTTAATTAAAAGATCTTTAAAAAACAAGCAGCTTTGCAATATATATTTATTACAAATGTCCTACTGATTTTGAGTTATCCCTGGTAGTAGGAGTGCATCAGCTTCTCAAATCACTATAGCAGCCGACCTGTTGATTTTTATCTCACTGGCTGTCAGTGCTGGTGACTCATCAGCTTCTAAATACAGGTCAGAGCTCTGGCTTCTGTGTCTGTGTGGATTAACCCTGTGTGTGCCTGCTTCCTCCTGCTCTCTACACAGATTGAGGAGAGCAGAGGTGAGGCTGATCTGTGGTCAGTAGGATGTGACAGCAGTGAAGTGTGTTACTATAATCATGATGTGTCTGTGGAGCTTTGACTATACTAATAGAACAGATCAGGGGGGCATGTGAACGGTTCATATCCGTCCCTGCTCTGCTGTATTAGTGACACATTGAGATTATAGTAACACACTTCACAGCTGCCCTGTGTCTGTTCTGACAGGGTTTGTTTGTTGTTGCTTGAGATGTCCTTGGAGATTTGTATGCTAAGCAGGGGGTATAGGAACACTTGCATCCCCCCTGCTCTGCTATTAGCATACACAGCTTCACAGACCTCTCCACACTCATAGATCAGCCCTCTCCTGTCTCCTGACTCTGTGGAGAGGAGCAGCAAGAGCTCAGCCACAGCACAGTGCAGCTGAGTCAGCAGCGAGCAGCAGATCTAGGCAGGCACACACAGGGTTAACCCTGGCAGCAAACCCCCTCGCCCTTCCCCTGCTGTATAGAAGTTACTGCAGTCAGAGGAGGAGAGCTGTCTGTGTGCTGAGGGGAGAGGGGAAGGGGGAGGAGAAGAGGCAGACAAGAAGCACACCCCTGAATTCAAAAATCCTATGCTGCCAAACACATTGAAATAGGCTGAAAGCCTGTAGTGAGACAACTCCTTTAAGGATAACCAAGTCAATGTTTTGGAGTGGCCATCACAAAACCCTGATCTCAATCCTATTGCAAATTTATGGGCACAGCTAAAAAGGCAAGTGCAAGCATGGCGACCTACAAACATGGCTCAGTTACACCAGTTCTGTCAGGAGGAATGGGCCAAAATTCCTACCAACTATTGTGAGAACTTTATGGTAGGATATCCAAGACGTTTGACCCAAGTCATACAGTTTAAGGGCAATGCTACCAAATACTAATGAAATGTATATAAATGTATATAATCAAAATGCCTTAAAAATTCTTTGTCTCATTATTCTGACATTTAGCAAATATAAATAATTTTGGTAATCCTAATTGACCTAAATAAGGTAAAGTTTATTCTGAATTCATGTCAGATTGTGAGAAAATCATACATATGTGTCTTTTTATATGGTGTATGTAAACTTCTGGTTTCAACTGTATAAACAAAAAGCCTATTCCCTTAAATATCAACATCAATCAAAATTTAAGAATTAGATGAAAAAATTATGTTTCATATTCCATGGGTTTATTAAACCTGTCATTAAAGTGGTTTTCTCACCATGCTGTTTCATAGAGCCACAGCCAGCTTCATACTCATACTTTCTGTTTAGGCTGTGTATGGTTCTATAGCAGTGATTAGTATATCAACTATGCTATTCCTAACTATTCCTGTTACAGTGATATGAGTGCAAGAAATTTAAAATCTGTAGTGCACAAAGCTACAGATCTCTAAGGGTATGTCTACATAGCATGGCATTTCGGTCAGATTTTGACACGGATTCTGGATTTGAAAACCATCAAAATCCGACTGTAAACCGTCCCCATAGACCTCAATTGAAAATCCGAGGTATAGTATACACAGCTCAGATTTTCTGAGGTTGGATTTCAAAACCGCAGTTTTGGAACATGTTCAATAATCGGCAGTATTTAACTAGGAAAACAGCAGAAAATTTACTATTAAAGTCCATGAGGGAGGGGGGGGGGGTTCGGGGATAAAGACCAACCAGAAAACTATTTGCATGGTTTTTGACACAGATTTTTGCACATTTTTCTAAGCTTGGCGAGATGTATGTGATAGACATAGGTAAAAACAGGGACTATAAAAAACTGTGTGGGAACCACATAGAGACTAAGAAAGACAAGTTGGCTACTCAAGTTTGCTGGACTGTCAAGTGGTTGAATGCAAGAAATGGCAATTGATTCATCAATCAAAGTGATGCCCATGAGGATGTTTTACTTCATTATATTGCCATCAAAGTGGTTGAAAGGTGAGGGAGATGGAGATACTGTAAACTTTGGTAAGATGGATATTGCTAAGAGCTTTGAGGCATAAAATGATATAACTAAGTGAGAAACCCATTCAGAGAACCCAAAAGTGCTGCCATAATAATAATAATAATAATAATAATAATCTTTATTTATATAGCGCCAACAAATTCCGCAGCACTTTACAATGTAGAGGGTATAATTACAGACAAAAGACATACATTACACAGTGAAAGCTACTTACAGGTGAGACACAAGGTGTGAGGGCCCTGCTCGCAAGAACTTACAATCTATGAGGGTGTCTGGGGGAGACAACGGGGAAGAAGTGCTGAATTTATAATGGTCCAGCCTTATTTCATAAATATGGGGTGGTTTACATAAAAATTGGGTGAACCTGCCATACTGACTGTACATCTATATACAGATAAGTGCCTGTGAGTGTCATAGTGTAGGGAGTGACAGAAATGTGTGTGATAGAAGGTGTGGGTTAGCAATTAGTGGTTTTGGTAGGCCTGCCTAAGAAGATGTATTTTCAGGACACTCTTAAAACTGCGAAGGCTAGGATTGTGCCTGATGGTACGTGGTAGCATGTTCCAGAGAACGGGTGCAGCACGTGCAAAATCTTGAAGACGGGCATGGGAGGTTCGGATGATTGTGGTCTGTAGTTTGATGTCCGCAGCTGAGCGGAGAGAGCGGGCAGGGTGGTAGAGATGAGGGAGGAGATGTAGGGAGGTGCAGCGCTGTGGAGAGCTTTATGGGTGAAAGTAATTAGTTTATGCTGTATTCTGTACTGGATGGGCAACCAGTGCAGTGACTGACACAGGGTAGAGGCATTAGTATAGCGGCTGGAGAGAAAGACAAGCCTGGCTGCTGCATTCAGGACAGATTGGAGAGGGGAGAGTTTGCAGAGTGGGAGACCGATAAGCAGGGAGTTACAGTAATCAAGACGAGAATGAATAAGAGCAACAATGAGGGTTTGAGTTGTTTCGATAGTGAGAAAAGGACGGATTCTGGAGATGTTCTTGAGGTGCAGGTGACAAGAGCGGGCAAGGGATTGGATATAAGGGGTGAACGACATATCAGAGTCTGGAATAACCCAAGACACCAGGCCTGCTGCCTAGGTGTTATAGTGGTGCCACATACTGAGAGAGAAATAGCAGATGGGGGTTGGTTAGTAGATGGGGGAAAAACAAGAAGTTCCGTTTTAGTGAGGTTTAGTTGGAGATAGAGAGAGAACATGATGTCAGGGACAGCGGACAGACAGTCACTGGTGTTTTGTAGCAGGGCAGGAGTGAGGTCTCGGGAAGAGGTGTATAATTGGGTGTCATCAGCATAGAGATGGTACTGGAAGCCAAATCTACTGATGGTTTGGCCAATGGGGGCTGTATAGATTGAGAAGAGGAGTGGACCAAGAACTGACCTCTGAGGAACCCCAACAGCAAGAGGGAGAGGAGAAGAAGTAGAACCTGCAAATGAGACACTGAAGAAGCAGTCAGAGAGGTAGGAAGAGAACCAAGAGAGAGCGGTGTCCTGGATGCCAATTGCACGGAGCATGCTGAGGAGAAGATGGTGATCAACAGTGTCAAATGCTGCAGAGAGATCCAGCAGAATCAACAACGAGTATTTACCCTGAGATTTAGCAGTGTGGAGATCGTTAGAGACTTTAACTAGAGCAGTTTCTGTGGAGTGTAGGGTGCGGAAACCTGATTGTAGAGGATCGAGAAGAGAGTTAGCGGAGAGATAGTGGATTAAACGGGAGTAGACCAAGCATTCCAGGAGTTTAGAGATGAAGGGCAGATTAGATACCGGTCGGTAATTAGCAGCGCAGGATGGGTCCAGAGAGGGCTTTTTTAGTAAAGGGGTGATAGTAGCCTGTTTAAAGGAGGATGGGAAAATCCCAGTGGAGAGAGAGAGGTTGAAGATTGCAGTAAGGTGATAGAGGATAGCTGGAGAAATAGACTGGAGAAGGTGGGAGGGAATGGGATCACTTCTTCTTCTGTCGTTGGGTCAAGAGCGGAGAGCAGACTAGAGGATGTGCGGGGAGGGACAGGATGGGTTCTGATTGGGTTTTGAGATGAGATGTTATGCCGGATACTGTCAATTTTGTCTTTGAAGTGAGTGGCCAGGTCTTCAGCACAGAGGTCAGTGACTGAGCCTGAGCTTTGGGCCTGACGAGGGAGTGGAAGGTGTCGAACAGGCGTTTTGGATTGTTGTGTAATGTGGAGATGAGGGAGGTGAAATATTTTTGTTTGGCGCAGTGAAGGGCAGTGTGGTAAGTCCTGAGCATGAATATGTAGTGGAGAAAGTCTGCAGGTAGCTTTGACTTTCTCCACAGACACTCCGCACACCTGGAACAGCGCTACAGATGGCGAGTCTGAGGAGTGTGCCATGGCTGTGGGTGTTTGACTCTGGTGGTGCGGTGTGTGAGTGGTGCCAACATGTCTAGGGTGGATGAGAGCATTTCATTGTAACATTTAACAGCCAGGTCAGGGCAGGAGAGGGAGGAGATTGGGGGCAGTGAGGACTGTATGGTGTCTGTGAGTTCCTGAGTGTTAATGGAGCGGATATTTCTGAATGGATGACGGGCAGGTGTGTCCAGAGAGGGCTGCGAAATATTGATAGTAAAAGAGATGAGGTTATGATCGGAGAGAGCATAAGGAGAATTAGTGAGGTTAGAAATTGATGAGAGACGACAGAAGACCAGATCAAGTGAGTTCCCATCCTTGTGGGTGGGAGAGTCTGTAAACTGCGAGAGGCCAAGAGAAGAGGTCAGTGAAAGGAACTGAGAGGCCGAAGGAGACATGGGGTCATCAATGGGGATGTTGAAATCACCCATGATGAGAGTGGGTATTTCAGTAGAGAGGAAATAAGGGAGCCAGGCGGCAAAATGATCCAGAAACTGGCGGGGAGAGCCAGGGGGTCTGTACACAACCGTGACTCTGAGAGAAAACGAGTGGAAGAGTCTGAGGGTGTGGACCTAAAAGGAAGGGAAAGTGAGGGAGGGTACAGGAGGAAGGACCTGGTAAGTGCAGTGTGGAGAGAGAAGGAAGCCAACTCCTCCACCCGGCCTGTTCTCAGGTCTGGGGGTGTGGGTGAAGTGTAGCCCACCATAGGTGAGAGCGGCAAGGGAAGCAGTGTCAGAGTGCTGGAGCCATGTTTCTGTGAGAGCTAGGAGGTTGAGGGAGTGAGAAAGAAACAGGTCATGAACAGCAGTGAGTTTGTTGCCAACAGATCGCCATAACACCTGTTGAGAGTATAGACTGAATTAGCAATGACTATCAAGTAATTTCAGTTAATAAACTACCCAGAGTTCAAAAGTATAAGTGTAAGTTGTCATAATAGGGGCTCTAACTAGTCCCTGCTCCTTGTACAACCATGAACCCTGTGCCAGGAACTCCAGCGTGTCTACTTGAAAGCCTAATTTGGTATGACTGACAGAGTGACCACCATTTCAGTAGGAAGTGGTACATTCAAGAAGTCACTAGAGTGAAGAATTTCCAGGTAGGATTGGAAAGAGATGAGAAAATACCCATGTTGGACAGAAAACAACTAAAGTGCTCCCAATCATGTCTGAAGGACAGTTTTTATTTGTGTATCAAAATGATTGCAAAGGTGGAAGCAGACAGTTACTTTAATGCTGAGGACAGCATCAGTTAAACAATGGGAAAATGTAAGGGGGTGAAAATGGGGAATATAAGGAACTATGTAAAAACACTATGTAGACTGCATAATGCCCTCCATCGAATCATCTGAGAGTGACATAGAATGGGGAAAATTGAGTTGTTTTGTTCTTAACCATTTTGTCTAATGTTACACTCTATGGCATATTATAATACTAGAGTGAGATGGAAACACATAGCAGTTTTCATTTTCTCCATTTTTCTGCAGAATTATATCTGGGAAATAAATTTATGAAACACCAGTCTGGTTACAATTTTAATAACATCGTTCCTTGAGGGGTGTACTTTCTAAAATGGGGTAATATTTGGGTGTTTAATTTTCTTATTTCACTTCACAGCATGTGCAATTGCCAGGTAATGTGTCATTTATATTTCACACAGGCTTTATTGTGTAGTTGCATGGCGATAAACCATTAAATTGCAGTTTTCATTTTTCTCATTTTGCTGCACATTTGAATCTAGGGAAATAAAGGTATGTAACACTGGTGTGGTTAAAATTATAATAACACCCCTTACATATTTCCTTGGGTGGTGTATGTTCTAACATGGGGTAACATCTTTTATTTTACATCAAAGCATGTGTAAATTTCAGCTAAGCCTGTACAATTTTCTAGTACAATCTTAGGATGACATATGAGGTGTACAACATCATTCATAATTTTTACAAAACCCTACTGATGTTAAAATGCACACTACATGCCTAGATTCATTCTCTGAAGGGTGTAGCTTTAGAAATGGGGTCACTTTTGGGGAATGTTCACTGATACTTGTGGGTCTTTGCTAGTGCAACCATTCCAGCAAAATGTAAGCTCCAATATGCAAACAGTATCTTGTCCCTTTTGAGTCCTGCTTTGCCACTAAACTGTAATTTATGATCACATATGGGGTATCTTCATAATCAGGAGAAATGGAGCAATATATTTTGGGGTGATTTTTTCTTGTAACCAAAGAACAAATTGATTAACTGCACATCCAGGAGGTAAAGGCATAGAAAGGTTGTTTCTTCTTTAATACATCAAACATAAAAATCCAGGACAGAACATAACAGGTATAATGCAGCAACACTCATAAGGTGCGTTATGTCCGTTAACGCTACAATTAAGGACATATAGTCAAAAATGCGTCAGCACTAACAGACACATCACGCCCTATTAGTGTTGCTGTATTAAGCCTGTTATGCTCTGTCCTGGATTTTTTGAAGTTTGAGGTAATAATGGAGAAACAACTTTTTTATGCCTTTCCCTCCTGAATGTGCAGCTGGTCCATTTATTCTTTGGCTTCATTGGAAACACCAGGTAGGTTTTACCGTGCTCCACCCAGAGACCTTACAATTAGAATCGGGTGATCGGACTTCAGTTTCTCTTGGTTGATTGTCCTTTTCTCTTGCAATCCTTGTGAAAACGAAGCAAATTGGGGTTAAAAGTGCACTTTATGGAAAATAAAATAATTTTTCATTTTCAAGGTCTAATTTTTTACAAATCTATGAAACACCTGTAGGGTCAATATACTTCCTACACTCCTAGATATATTTCTTGAAGAATGTAGTTTCCTAAAAGGGTTCTTTTAGGAAACTCTGCAGCTTAAAGTGCCAGCAAATCTGATTAGGTACCTTAAATATGTCCTAATAAAAAGAAGCCCTAAAATCCACTAGGTTCCCCTTGTAACGGACTTGGTAGTGGATCCGCTGGACCACCGCAAGCGATGGTGTAAGCCACGCCAGGGAGCGGAATCTAAGTAGGTCCCGGTTTTCACCAGAGCCCGCCGCAAAGCGGGATGGACTTGCTGCGGCGGGAGTCTACCAGGTCGCTACCCCTGACGTGACTTGCTTGCAGTGGCAGCCAAGGGTGAGCGTCGTACATAATCGTGAGGCGTAGGCGTAGGCAGAGGTCAGAAAACACAGCAAGACAGGAAACACTCAGGAACGCTTTCTCAAGGGCATGGAGGCAACAAAGATCCAGCAGGGAAGTGACGTGGATCCCAAAACTATCTAGGGTCAGCGCCCGGCAATTAACCAATTACTGGCGCACTGGCCCTTTAAATTTACATGAACGGGCGCACGTGCACGCTAGGTGGCGCGCACGCGCATTCCGGCGACAGGGGAAGAGAGCAGAACAGGAGCGAGGTCAAGTGAGTGGATGGGACGGGTGCGAGCACGGCCGGCCGCACGGTCCCTAGCGCCACTCGTCCCCGCCGGGCGCCAGCAGGGTGAGACACGGGTACGCCCGTGTTCTGTGGACCGGGACGCGGCGCGACCCGTTACACCCCTTCAATTCTGAGGCATGAGGTTGAGTCAAATAACATGTTAGGGCCACATATGGGATATTTCTAAACACATCAGATTAAAGGAAATTAATATTGAGTTGTGCTTCTCGGTCAACATTTACTAAATTGCAGAAAAGATAGAGAGAAAAATATATAGTGTAACGTATACGTTTCTGTACAACTTGAAAAAGAGCAGCACCCTACGTCTTCCATCTGTCAAAAAAGCATAGCTGACATAAGGTCATGAAATATCAAAGACATTTCCTGAGGATATACTTTAAGCCATAGAAGTCAATGTATATGTTAATGCACAAGTTTGGATACAGATTTTTATTTATATGGTAGTCTAAAGAAGTCTGCTCCAGTGTGTTATGGTAATGCCATAGTTTTACTGCAAATGCCGTGATGGGAAAGACGAAGTGTAGCCCCAGCTTAAACAAGCTTAGGGTGAGTTCACAATATGTTAATCACTTTGTTGAAGGCATCCATTGGGATACCATGAAAAAAGGTACCTCGGCAGACTGCGATGCAGCTGAAGCAGTCTCACGGAGTTGAATAGAGCAGGCATAGACTACATTTGCTCTATTTCCCGTCGACATACGCATTTCCTACTGGACTCAACAGTGTAAGCCATAAAATAAGCTTATGCAGCTGGGAAAAAAGCATACGTAGGGCTATGTCTGCTCTATTGTCCCCTATGGGGCCGCCGAGGCTGTGTCGCTGTATCTGCCGCGGTACCTTTTTTCATGGTATTCTGATGGATTCCTGCAATGTAGTGATTAACATAATGTGAACCCACACTTAGATGTTTATAGATTGCCACAATTTAGCTTCTTCAAGTCCATGCTTGCTGGTGCTTACACAGCATTTCAGGTATTGTATTTTTGAATACTTCAGCTTACATGCAATTTGAAATTTAAAGTAAAACAAGATAATAAGAGTATCATTGTACCTGTTCCATGATCATGCGCGCAAACAAGACAGGGTTAGCAATATTCTTAATGCAAGAAACTGCACCAACGGCAAGATTTTTGCCATCCATTATAATTGCATCAAGTTCCACATCACCATCCGCATTCAGCACAGCCCCATGACCTGTAGGAAGCAATTCAGTTTGAAACATAGGAAACATTATTGCCCTAAAGCTTTGAAAAAATATTAAAAAAACATTTTCAGAGCTATTAGCAGCTATTAGACTTGATTACAGTGAAAAATATTTGCTTTTATTGTCACAAGCTTTTAAGTAAATATGGTGCTGTTGGCAATTTAATAATATCATTGCACTGTTTTAGTCATAAAAAATTCTGTCTTGTTCTTTTTTAATCATAAAGTCTGCAGGGCATTGGTCTCATTCATTTTGCAGCTAAATACTTTGGGTAGATGGTGTTTTTCTCACAAGATGAGATCACATATAATATTAGAAAAAAAACAGACTCACGTAAGCAAGATGAAAGCAGCTTCTAGACACAGTATATTATTCAGGGTGGAAATCTAAATGTTGTTTTCTATTTGGTTGGTAAAATTTATTATTTTCCATATTTATTCTTTTCAAGCATGGTAATGACTGTAAAGCTTCTTAAAGGGGTTGTCTCACTACAAGGATTGCTTTTTATGTTAAAGATCTCCCAAAAACAAGTCACTTTGCAATATATGTCCATTAACATTGTCCTACCTATTCCTAGATATCCCTTCTTATATGGACTGCATCACCTTCTCAGGTTGCTATACCTACAGACCTGTTTACTCTCTCCTAATAGGCTGCCAGCACTGGTCGCTATAGCTACAGACCTGGCTTCTACTGCAGCCTAGTAGAAGCCAGTAAACACGCCTCTGAATTCAAAATGAAACCAAGAGAACAGGATTGAGGTAAGATGAATCAATGTAATGAGACAACCCCTTTAAGTCTCTGTATGTCCAACTAGTGGCATTTGTTTGTGCACATCCACCAATACCTAAATATTGCATAGCAATTCTCAAAAATAATTATGGTATGTGCATTACTAAATATATTTGAGGAAGACCATTCCAATAATAAAGCAGAAACCAAAATCGCCTATATTTTCTTACTGTCTTTGAGGAAGCATACCGTGTATTCTGTTGACAGTTTTATATGCAGTTTCCCACGGAAGTTTCATTCACTATTACTGAGTAACTGCCATATATACCAGAGCCATAGGTTTATAAGAGTATGTGCTACAGTGCTTAAAGTGAACCTGTATTGTGGTTTATACTACCCTGTATGAGAGCAGGATGTGATAAAGCTAAAGAAGCTGAGCTTTGTGGCATATAGGATTATTTGACATGAAGCAGGGTTTCTGAGTACAAAGCAGAATAAAGCCCACATAAAGTGATTGACAGCTTTTCTTGTATCAGTGTGTATACAGAGCAAACTGTAAATCACTGTATGTGGATGGGGTTACCAGTACTTTATCTTTTAAAGCTTTTTACTCAGAAATTCAGCATCAAATCCTAAAAGCTATATATCAAAGAGTTTAGATTCTTTTCCTCAATCATTTCCTATAGAGTAGCAGAATCCACCTGACAAGTTTCCTTTAAGTTATAGTTTTATTTCATAACAACCATTGTTAATTAAGGTTTCAAGTGACCTTCAAACTGTCACCGAACATTAGATGTACTTTTTAATGGTGTCATTGACCATACCATAGAATATACTGGGATTAAAAAAAAAATTGTAATTGGGATGAAATGTGAAAAAAAATGTTTGCAGGGGTTTTGTTTTTAAATGATATGTTATCTGTAGCCTGCTTATATGTATGTTGGTGATACCAAATATACAGGGTTTTTGTTATGTTTTAGTACTTTTAAACAAATACAAACATTCTGCATTTCTTAAATTTGCGCTGCAGCACCATTTTCGGCGAACAATAACTTTTTTGTTTTTCCACCTAGAGACCCGAAAGAGGGTTAATTTTTTTGCCGGCTGAATTTTTTTACTGATATCATTTTGTGATACATAGGACTTTTTAAATCACTTTTTATTCCAATTTTTGGGGAACGTGCAATGACCAAAAAAATACAATTTAAATTTTTTTAACTTTTTTCATTCTACATTGTTCAGAATATGGAATTAATTATGTTATATTTTAATTTATAACTTTTACAGACATGGCAATACCAATTATGCGAACCTTTTTTTGTAAAATGGCAAAAGGGGGGTGAATTGAACTTTTATTATTTTTTATTATTTTTTTATACTTTTAAAACATTTTTTGCTTGTACTTCCTTCTGCATTATAGAAATAATTCAGAAGGATGGATCAAAATGGCAGTTGTATTACTTTCTGCCTGGGGCAGAAACAATAACTACCAGCTACCATGGCAACCGATTGGCACACAATCGGAAGGAGGATGTATGCGTAGCTCCATTCTTTATTCATTTAGGGTTAAACAGCAGGGATTGGAGCCAGGCTCCGATCTCTGTTGTTAGCGGCCAGTGTCATCTGTAATTAGCAACCAGCACCCATCTTACTCAACAAGCCTGCTACATAGGACTTTACTGACCCATATGTCCACTGTCATTAAGAAGTTAAATGGGTTTTCCCAGGCCCTACACTGCTGTGGTTCTCAGTCACTGAGCAGAGGGGCTGTGTCTTTATTTGATGATTGGTAGCTCAGATAAGAGGTGCTCTGATGATGTTATTGTGCTTGCTTACATGTGTTTGTTTCACATCATAAGTGAAGAGACCAGACTGGAGTGGTGTCGTTCAAGAGAACTGCTCCAGGACTTGACGCATACCCTGGAAGAGTTCTTTATATGCAAAGACTGTACCATTGCTGTGTCAGGGCTGGGAGCAACTCTTAAAAATACACCTTCCTGACACGCCATCCATTAGTAATAGCAGAATAATAGCACAGGCACAGCCACCATTATTAGAATGCAGCATTGGCTGGCAACCTAGGCAAAAAGCACTACACAATGAAGCAAAACTGAAAATGAGATAACGTCAAGCAACCTTTTTTAAAAATAATGTATGTTGAGAAAGATACTTATATGTAAACTAATTAAATGTCATAGCTTCATATTTTGAGATATGCTACCGGTGGTGTCACTTCCAAAGAAGCAATTTTGCTATGAACCTGTTAATTAGCAGTTTAATAGATGTAACACTGTAGAGAATTGCTAATATACAGCCAATCAACACAGGCCATAATGTTACTTGTTGATCGGTCATGCATTGTGGCCATCACAAATCTTTTAGCAGTAAAATACAGGTTAGCTCCCAGCTCTGAGTGCTTCAGATCTGTGATGTCTGTGGTTAATAAGTTAAATGTGGTTTCACTTTCTGATGGCCCAGGAAAAAGCTTTCTGTGTTGAAAATGTATCCCCTGAGGTCACTGTAACTTGAATGACTGGTGGATCTGCAATTTCATAACATGTACAAATAGGTTCACATGAGGTTCACTAAAGATGAACTTACACTTTGAAAGGTTATTTCATCTTAGAAATTGATGGCATATCTACAGGACAATTGTATTCCAGCTTGCTGTGTTACACTGGTTTTGTATTTCCAGTCAATACTAAATAGCATACCTCCCAAGTGTCCCTATTTTGGAGGGACAAGTCCCTATTTTTAACCATTGTCCCTCTGTCCCTCTTAGCTCTATAAATGTCCCTCTTTTTCATATGGGAAATAGATTTGTGTCAATAAACTGACTATATTGTTTTTAAAAAGTATCTGATTGCTTCCTAGCTGTATATTACATGACAAATTACTTAAAGGGGATGTATTGCTTCCTCAGTTTGTGTGTTTCATTGTACTCTCAGCTTCTCAGCTCTACAAATTCAGGGGCATTTCTTCCCCTCCCAGCTGGGTGTTTCTTAACTGAAGGGGGATGACATCATCCATCCCCCTTCACTGTTCATGCTCGCTCCCAAGTCCACATGTCACTGTGTCGTTCTCCCAATGCAGTCTTATTTTGTAAGTATGTTTACATACCACAGGCTTGCATTCAGTCTAGACAATCTTCTATGAACTCTCTCACAGCTGGAGGTTTGTTACAATTGAATCCAGTCTTCTATGAACTCCTCCAGAGCGGCACAGGTATCCCTTCTATGTTTACATGCAGGAACATTTAGGCATTGAGGTACAATTCTGCTGTTTTCTGATTGTAGAAGCCCTGCAGTATTATTGTGTTTCTTCTGGCTGTGCAGAGTGAAATTGCTGTCGGACCCTTACTTTGAGTGAGAGAGGCAGCCTAATGCTCCGTCTATGTGTGCATTAGGCACCGAGGCACAATTCTGCTGTTTTCTGATTGTAGAAGCAGGTGCAGTGCCTCTGTGTTTCTGCTGGCTGTGCAGAGTGAAATTGTGCTGGTCCCTTACTTTGAGTGAGAGAGGCAGGAATGCTCACTGAATATGACCGGGGGCCGAACAGAATGTAAATTTTTAGAGCCGTCAGCCAATGAAATGAAAGGAGGAGGAATCCGACCAGCACTCTGGAACTGTGTTTACACAAAACGAAGATAAGGGAGACTGTGAAAACAAGACAGCTTTGCTAATGACATCCAATTGCAAAGTTGCTTATTTTCACTGTCCCCTTATTCTGAAGACCATTTAATGAAATGATACAACCCCTTTAATAATTTATCATTGGATACAATGCAATCCTGAAGATGTGTCCCTTTTTGGCTATCTAGAGGCATGGTCTGATGTTTCCCTCTTTGAAGTCTCCAAAAGTTGGGAGGTAAGCTAAGTAGAAACTAGGAGCTAAAAATAAAATCAGCATGGTCTCAGCCACAGTATTATCTGCTAAAGCAGTACCGGTACCACCACCACACTGTTCTCCTAGTCCTACTGCTGCTAAGCATTCATAAGTTAAACCTCCGCCTCTGTTGTTCTCTTTCAGCTGGTCAGACCAATTGTACTTTTAGTAAATTGAAGAAAAAAATCCATCTCTGACACATGTATAATTATGTAGGTTATGGAGATGCTGATCTGTGCAGATAGAACAGACAAATTGTAATCCTACGGAGGGCCTCTCACAGTGCATTTGTAATTTACTTACATAGTTGTATCCATAACCCTCTTAACTCAACCTTGTCTTTTGATAATTTTCCACATTCCACTATTACCCATTAACACTATTCAAGATAAAATTTCATCTTGTCTATTCAACTTGCCCTTTCTAACACTACCACTCTTTGCTCCATTTCAGGAAAAGAGTTATTGAAAGATCTAAAGACTCATAAACTTACTATCACTTACTATCACTTCAAATAACCTCCAGCATATCTATGTCTGTTTGACCCCCTCGTATTACAGACTACTAAATTCATTTTGTATCTCCACCTTGCCCCTTTTAACATCACCCATCCTGGTTCCATTTCAGTTATTGGAAGATCTAAAGACTCTTACATCATTAACATACTCAAATAACTTCTAGCATGTCTATGCCTACTTGATCCCCTCTTATTAAAGACTTTTAAGTTCATTTTGTCTTTCTAATTTGCTGTCATTAACACCATCCCTCCTTCATCCCTTTCTGTTTCAACAAAGGAGTTATTGGAAGATATAAAGACTCTATCATCATAAACTTTGTATGACATCAAATAACCTCCAGCATTTCCTCTTTGTCCCCCCACTTATTGAAAACTACTAAATTCATTTTGTCTATCCAGTTTCCCCCCTTTTTATCACCAACCCACCTTTCTTTATTAATTTTCTCTCCTTTTGAAATAAGATACGAGTGTCTAGAACACTAGAAACAAGAAAAACTAGTAAAAATGTTGTTTCTCTAAAAATTTCTCCTTTGGCAAACTACATAAGGTTGCAAAATATTTGACACATTTTTACTAATTACTACATTTTTAATTTAAAAGTAATTTCAAAAAGCTGTTAAAGTCATGTTTCGTGTTAACTATTTGATGGAAATATAACTAATATGAATAGAGAATATACTTTAATACAAAGTTATAATCACTCATTTAAATACCTGCATCAAATGCTATGTTGTCTTCTAGGATCCGCACAGCAGCTTCTACAGCTTCCAGAGAACTCCCACCATGAGCAAGTATGGAGAAACCACTGGTTGCTGCATTTTTAACACCAATTTTGCTGCTCTCCCCAAGTTCATCTGGTATTGCCCATGCACCACCATGGACTACAATGACAGGCTTCATATCCAGTTTTTCTCTGCTGCATGTGTGAAACAATTGAAAATTGTAATTATATCAATTATTCAACACACAGTAAAATTAATTGCATTATACACTAGTCACAAAAAGTTAGGAATATTTGGCTTTTGGTTGAAATTTCAGAATGAACATAAAATTTCTTGAATTTTTTTTTAAATGAACTAAACGAGGCCATCTCTTAACCTTATAATTCACAAGTCCAACTGTTCAATGTTTCAGTACTTTTTGCACAACTTGCTGGTCTCTAACAAGGAGCTTAATGGCAAATTCACAACAGGTGTTTGATCCCTGAATCACCCAATACATTTTGGGGATCAATTTGAATTGGGATTTAAACAGTCCTCTTCATCATGCTGTTCACATTTTTACATCATGAGACCAAGACAACACCTTTCAATTGATCAACAGTACTTCGCCATTGTGAGGATTCAAGCTAAATGCTATCAGATATAAGTGGCCACTGAGCTTAGAGTGTCACAGAGTGTCATCAGCAAGTTGCAACAGGGATACAGAGAGACTGGAAGAGTCACAGAAGTGGACGTCCTTTGGCTACATCACACACTGATGACCGCTTCATTGTAAACAATGCCCAGCAGAACCAGATGATGAATGCACACACCACCAGGCACGTTAAGAGAAGTGAGAGGCAACCAAGTGCCACGTCAGACCAATTGTAACCGTTTGCATCTGCCTGTTCTGCGTGTGCATGTGCATTGTTGAGTTCAGAGATAGTCTCATTTAGTTAATCTAAAAAAAATTCAAGACATTTTATGTAAATTCTTAAATTTCAACCAAAAGTCAAATATTCCTAACTTTTTGTGAGTAGTGTATACACTGTTGAAAGCAAATCATAAAAAAGTGAGACTGGAATTTGCCAAATAGCATATTGACAAGCCACAAAGCTTCTGAAAGAATGTCCTTTAGACTGATGAGACAAAACTGAAGTTTTTTATTCACATCAGTTCTATGTTCATAGATGCAAGAATGAAGCATACAAAGAAAAGAACATTGTGCCTTCCATAAAAAAAGATAGTAGGCTCAGTTATGTTTTGGTGCTGCTTTTTTGCATCCTGCACTCGATGTCTTGAAATAATGCAGGGTACCAATAAAATCTCAATGCTATCAAGGCATTCTGAAGCAAAATGTGCTACCAAAGCTTGGTCTCAGTTGCATGGGTCTTCCAACAGGATAATGCCCCAAAACACACAACTAAAACCATCCAAGTATAGCTAAATGCAAACCCCTGGACCAGGGGCGTCGCTAGGCTAGTTTATTCGGGGCACAAGCCCCGAACAATCCTGCCTGTGCCCCGAGTCTCAGCCCGTCGGGTTGTAGGCAGCTGCTATGTGCCTGCAGCTCCGACGATCTCCTGAGCTGTATGTGAATCCTCTAACACACAGCTCAGAGCCATTATTCAGTGCAGGGAGGCAGAGAGAGAGCGACTGCACCAGTTGCCGGTGTTTAGCAGGGAGGAGGGGGCGCCTGTCACTCACTGTGGCTCCTGACTGTCAGGACTTCCTGTGCTGCAGCCGCGCTGAGCACCAGAGCCTGGCAGTCAGGAAGCAGTGAGTGAGGAGCTCCGCCCCCTGCTGTGCACTGCTCCCGGGTCCCTGCAACTACTCAGCCTTGGAGACAACAGCAGCAGCATCATCATCATCATCCACAGGTGCCCAGGGAGGTCTCAAGTGAGTGAGTAGCCTCACTGTAGAGACCTGTGCTAAATAGTATAATAAGGGCAACACAACATAATCTTCATAAATATAAATTGTACTTAATGTATATATGCATGTGTGTGTATATATGTGTATTTGTGTATGCATGTGTGTGTATATATGTTTGTGTGTATGCATGTGTGTATATATGTTTGTGTATATGTGTATATATGTATGCATGTATGTGTATATGTGTATATGTGTGTATGTGTGTGTGTATATATGTATGCATGTATGTGTATATATATGTGTGTGTGTATATATATTTGTGCATGTGTGTGTATATATATTTGTGCATGTTTGTGTATATATATATATATATATATGTGTGTATGCATGTGTGTATATGTGTATATATATATATATATATATATATATGTGTGTATGCATGTTTGTGTATATATATATATATATATATATATATATACATATTTGTATTTGTGTATATATATATGTGTGTGTGTATGTGTGTGCATGCATATGTGTGTACATGTGTATGTGAATGTGTATGTACTGTATATATGTGTGTTTATGTGTATAAACACACATATCCACAATATTGCCCCATTTGCGTCGCTAAACATAATCCTGCCTGTTCTGTCCTTTACACATGTAAACTACAGCCTGATGATGAATTGTATCTGATATAATTTTTTTATACCCGTCATCGTCAGGGTTGCGTACGTTTTTAGCTGCTGCAGCCAGACAAAGGGTATGTTCACATGGCATAATTGCGGGGTGCGTTTTGTGGTGTATTTGCCCTTTAATACGCTCTCTATGAGAGCTATGAATTACCATGTCGTCTTCTCCGGCGTACAACCCGATGGCATTGTACGCTGGAGGAGAGAAGTGACAGTCCCCCCGATAGAAGCCGCAGTTCTTGGGTCGTGAAAAATGACGCGTGAACCCCGCCCTACTGAGCAAAACTTAACACGAAGGGCCCGAGCCCCGGATGTTTTGGGACCCTAGCAACGCCCCTGCCCTGGACTATTCTGAAGTTACTTCTATGAACCCTGATCTAAATCCTATTGAACATCTGTGGAAGGAACTGAAACATGCAGTCTGGCGAAGGCACCCTTCAAATTTGTGACAGCTAGAGCCGCTCGTGAGGAGTGGGCGAAAACACCTGTGGACAGGTGCAGAAGTTTCATTTAGAGTTGCAGTAAGCATTTGTTTGCAGTGAAGGCCTTAAAAGGTTATGCAACAAAATATGTTGAGGGCACTATAATTCTTTGTCAAGGCCAGTTTCCTTATTATTATTTTTTTTATTTTTTTTTTCATATTTTGGATGCATTGTCTGTTTTTCATTAGTTGATTTTTTAGTAAATTTAAATGCATTTTTAATTTTGTCAGATTCAAGTTATTTAATTGACCACTGTGGGTTTTTATTTAACAAAAGGGTACCAACATTTTTTTTACCACACATGTAGGTTGTATGAAAATAGAAAAAGATAGCTGCCTTGTTCCTGAAGGTTCCTCTACCCCATGGATCATCACTTCTTATGAGCTAATTTTATGACTTTTTATTTTTTTTCCTTTTCGTCTTCCAAGAGCCATAACCTTTTTACTTTTCTATCTAAGTAGACATATGAGGACTTGTACCATATAATGTATTGAAAAACACAAAAAAAATAGTTGTGCAGTGGAACTGAAAAAAAGCGCAACTGAGCCATTTTTGTATTGGATTTGTTTTTATGGAGTTTACTGTTTGTTATAATGACAGGTTGTCTTTATTATGCGGGCTAGTATAGTTAGAACGGTATCGAATTGAAATAGTTTTTATTACGTTTTACAACTTTGATTTTTTTTTTTAAACTGCTTTTCTAAGACCAGTAATTTTTTTATTCTTCTTCTATTAGAGCTGTGTGTTGATTTTGTTTTTTGCAGTATATAGGAATTTTCTTGGTCTCCTATTTTACCCTGCCTATGTAATAGTACAATAATGGTAACCATGGAGACCTTTAATAGGTCCCCATCTGCCTTGTAAACCGAACGCCTGAACTGACAGTTTAAACACCAGTAAACGCATGTACTGAGGTGTCTAAATGGTTTGGACAGGGCTGTTCCTAGGGTACTGCATCCAAATTAAAGGAACAGCGCGCCGGGGATTGGCTTTCACCGGGCACTGATCCTATTTAAGTCCTGCCCTTTCCCTTGCTCCCTGCCGAATCGATAGTGCCCTGTGCCTAGAGAGGAAGCGTTCCATATTGTGTCTAGCGTTATCCTAGCGTACCTTTTGCCTCCGTCCCTCGACTACGAACCTTGCCGCCTGTCCTGACCTTCCTGCCTGTCCCCGACTACGAGCTTGCTTCACGATTTTGTACCACGCCACACCTCGGCCGCCACTGCAGGCAAGTCACGACAGGGGTAGCGACCTGGTAGTACTCCGCCGCAGCAAGTCCATCCTGCTTTGCGGCAGGATCTGGTGAAAACCAGACCTACTTAGATTCCGCTCCCTGGCGTGGCTTATACCACCGCTTGCAGTGGTCCAGAGGATCCACATCTCCAGTTTGCCTCTTGGTAAGCCAATCCTGACATACAGCACTCAATGAGCGCTGTATAAACACATCAGCGTTGCAGGAGGCATGACGCAATGTGTCATCGTGTCTCCTCAACACTGGGTCTCCAAGGCTGGCGTAAGGGACGTGATGACGTCACACTGCCTATACCAGACACTAGCTCCCGGTGCTAGCGGTTCTTTTTTAGAGTTCTCTTAGCCTACACACCTGCCTATATTGATGTACGAGGGGTAGAGGGAGGAGTCTATGTTGATTTAAAGGGGGTCTATGTGGACCTATGGATGCTGGGTGGATTTACCTACCTTTAGTGACTATATGTAATTATGGGGGTGCTATTTCTACCTACAGAGAGGGCATATACCAATGGGGAGCTATATCTACCTACAAGGGTTGCATATATAGGTGTATAGCCTCCTGTACAGCAGGTACACAGCCCCCTGTAGAAACATATGCCTCCTGTCGGTATACAGGCCGCTTTAGGTATATATGCCCCCTGTAGGTATACAGCCTCTGTAGGTAAATATTCCCCATGTAGATATATATGCCCCTGTAGATATACAGCCCCCTGTAGGTAAATAGGCCCATCTTACTGATTAACAAAATATAAAAAACAATGATGCTCACCACTCTTTGCTAGCATTGGGTGCTAGTATCCATCGTGAGCAGTGCAACGTCATTACACCAGCTACGCTAGGACATTTCTCCCAGCATCTTCAAGGCCTGAATCCTAGGGCCTAAGTCCTTGGCTTTCGGCCACTGATAGACAGCTGCATTGGAGGCTCACAGGAGTAGACAGTGTGTGGTGCAAGGAGCTGATGACGCGCATATAGTTGAAAATATGCGGTTGGTCCGGACCAGCCCAATGATTTGCTGTCCGGACCGCTGGAGGGGAAGAGTACCACTCTAGGCAGACTGTTCCCTTTCTCCACCTGCCCTTCGCTATGCCACTGCAGATATGGGATACCAAATGTGTAGTTTTTTTGTGTTATAATTAGAGATGGGCGAATCGATTCTAATGAAGTGGAATTCGTTTAGAATTTCAGGAAAACTTCGGTTCGTAACGAAATCGAACTTTGGGGTGATTCGCGGGAACGAAGTGTGCTTTTCATTGATAAAATGGCTGCGAGCACATGGCGTTACATGGGGCAAAGCACTCTGGGAGGAAGAAGGGCATAGCCTGCATGACATGTGCAGAGATGAAGCCAATCAGAGACCGGCGGGATTCTGTGACGTCACCGCACTATATAAGACCAAGCGCGCCGCTGGGAGCTCACACTCCTCTCACTGTACTGACAGGGAGGTGCTGCTGCGGGTGATAGCGCTTTCTGAAGAACTGATTTTTACACAGCGATTTTTGTGGGGTGTCTCAGCTTGTCTCAGAGACTGTTCTCTGAATGTTCTATTTCTGATTTTTTGGGGTATTGGATCTGAAATCCAGTGTGCGTCCACTGCAGCTGCATATACATTCAATATCCAAGTGGGATCTAAGCCAGTTCCTGTTGTATTCATTTAAAGAAACAGCGTTTTTACAATACAAATACACTTCATTTTTGGCTGCTAAATTCTATTGCGCAATTTACATCCAGGGGTTAATTAAGCGTTGTTTTGCTGGTGTGCTGACAAAAATAAACCGTCTTTTTCAACGCCAAGAATATATATTTTTTTTGGTAGCCTAATTCACAAGCAAAGGTTAATTACAATTTTATCTCTTGTTGTGTGGCGTAGAAAATACGCCATTGTAACACGCTACAAAGCTACTAGTTTGTGGTGGCTCAATTCTATTGCGCAATTTCATCCAGTGGTTAATTAAGCGTTGTTTTGCTGGTGTGCTGACAAAAATAAACCGTCTTTTCAACGCCAAATATATATTATTTTTTTGGTAGCCTAATTCACAGCAAAGGTTAATTACAATTTTATCTCTTGTTGTGTGGCGTAGAAAATACACCATTGTAACACGCTACAAAGCTACTAGTTTGTGGTGGCTCAATTCTATTGCGCAATTTACATCCAGGGGTTAATTAAGCGTTGTTTTGCTGGTGTGCTGACAAAAATAAACCGTCTTTTTCAACGCCAAATATATATTTTTTTTTTGGTAGCCTAATTCACAAGCAAAGGTTAATTACAATTTTATCTCTTGTTGTGTGGCGTAGAAAATACACCATTGTAACACGCTACAAAGCTACTAGTTTGTGGTGGCTCAATTCTATTGCGCAATTTACATCCAGGGTTAATTAAGCGTTGTTTTGCTGGTGTGCTGACAAAAATAAACCGTCTTTTTCAACGCCAAATATATATATTTTTTTTGGTAGCCTAATTCACAAGCAAAGGTTAATTACAATTTTATCTCTTGTTGTGTGGCGTAGAAAATACACCATTGTAACACGCTACAAAGCTACTAGTTTGTGGTGGCTCAATTCTATTGCGCAATTTACATCCAGGGGTTAATTAAGCGTTGTTTTGCTGCTGTGCTGACAAAAATAAACCGTCTTTTTCAACGCCAAATATATATATTTTTTTTTGGTAGCCTAATTCACAAGCAAAGGTTAATTACAATTTTATCTCTTGTTGTGTGGCGTAGAAAATACGCCATTGTAACACGCTACAAAGCTACTAGTTTGTGGTGGCTCATTCTATTGCGCAATTTACATCCAGGGGTTAATTATGGGTTGTTTTGCTGCTGTGCTGACAAATAAACCGTCTTTTTCAACGCCAAATATATATATATTTTTTTGGTAGCCTAATTCACAATCAAAAGTTATTTACATTTTAATGTATTGTTGTGTGGCGTAGAACATACACCTTTGTAACACGCTACAAAGCTTCTAGTTTGTGGTGGCTCAATTCTATTGCGCAATTTACATCCAGGGGTTAATTAAGCGTTGTTTTGCTGCTGTGCTGACAAAAATAAACCGTCTTTTTCAACACCGAAATATATACATTTTTTCTTGTAGCATAATTCACAAGCGAAGGTTAATTAAGCCTGTTTGTGCTTTTACATTTAGTAAAACACACAGTGCTTGTAAACGACACATACAAGTAAATTTTTCCTGGCCATTTGTGGAGCGCAATTTATATCCAAGGGTTACCCAAGCTTGTTACTGGGTTCATTGGAGTCAAAAACAGGGTGTATATTTATCATATACAGATAGCTTCATCAAACAGTGTCTGTACATTTTAGAACAAACAGTATGTCAGACAGAGAGGTGGCAGGCTCTGCAACTGCGAGTGGCAGTGGCACAAACATTTCTGAAACAGGCCCAGGTCGCAGCACAGCAAGGGGACGTCGCAGCAGGGGTCACTCGGTGAGGCCACAACTGCCGCTGTCATCTAGCGGCCGTGTGTTGTTCAGCAACCCAAGGGTTCTTGATTGGTTGACTAGGTCATCCTCTTCCTCCCAGATGACATCTGACAACCCCAGCCAAGAGTCGGTGGGAACCTCAGACACAACACTTAGTTGGCATGGCCCGGGAGCGGGTCAGCGGCCCTCACCTGTCCTCAGCCCGCCTCTGTCCCATCCAGTTCCCTCAGCCGGGATCTACTATGTGGTCTGGGCTCAGCGCCACTATATAGCGAGGATGAAAAAATTTAGGAGGGCAGTCAGCAGCTACTTGGCAGCGAAGAAATGGGGCCAATATCCCAGCTTCTTGCAGTAGGCGGCAAAGTATAGATGTGGAGAGTGGCATGGGAGGTCATGTGGTGAGAGGTCAGCCTCGGCTTACCAAGACCGGTGATGAGGACAGTAGTGACGATGAAACACAAATAGATGATGATGTAGCCGACCGCACTTGGGAGCCGGGTGAAGCAAGGGCTTCATCATCGTCAGGAGAAGAGGGCGTCAGCTTGCGCGTCAGGCAGCGGCGCAGCCAGCAAGTGGGTTGTGTGGCCGTGAGTCAGCAGGGTAGCAGCAGTGTGAGGTCGGGAGCCAAGCGGCCACGGGGTAGAAAACCCGCTTCGCAGGTCCAAGACAGTAGCGGCACAGGGGCTCAGCGAGGCAGCGGCGGCAGTAGTCACTCAGTGCGGAGCGTTGGCGGTAAAATTCAGCTACTCGGCGGTGTGGCAGTTCCTTTGCTAAGACACCGGAGGAGCCGAATATGGGTATATGTAGAATCTGTGGGCAGAAAGTGAAGCGTGGCCAGGGAGCTAACGTTGGCACAACGGCCCTGCGTCAACACATGCAGCGTCACCATCCGGTGGCCTGGGAGAAACGTGGCTCAGTATGTGGTGGTCCATCTGCCGCTGCAGCAGCAGCAGCGGCCAGTGGCACGCATGCCATTTCAGCCAGTCAAGGCTCCACACCTCTGCAGAAGGCAGCTGTTTCTCTTTGACATCCTCTCCCGGTCCAGATGCTCCTGCTCCTCGCTACTCATGGCGCCAGCAGTCGTTCAGAGAGGCGATTGTAAAGAGACAACAGTATGCGTCCAACCATCCTAAGTTGCAGCAGCTGACCGTGCTCCTGTCCAAGTTGTTGGTACTGCAGTCCCTCCCTTTCCAAATGGTGGACTCTGCACCATTCAGAGAACTAATGGCTTGTGCCGAGCCGAGATGGAGAGTTCCAAGCCGTAATTTCTTTTCCAAAAAGGCAGTACCAGCACTTCATAAATATGTAGAACAGAAGTGGGTCAGTCCTTGAGCTTATCGGTTTGTTCCAAGGTACACGGCAGCGCGGACGTCTGGAGCTGTAACTATCGTCAGGGCCAGTACATGTCCTTTACGGCCCACTGGGTGAATGTGCTTCCTGCCCAGGCACACCAACAACTTGGACAGGAGACGCCGCTTTCTCCTCCACGTTGTCAAACTGCTGCTCCTGCGCCAATGTCCGCCTCCTCCTCCTCCACCACCACCACCATCTCAGCCTCCACAAGTACTGCTCCATCATACCACATGTGTAGGGCACAGCAGTGTCACGCAGTTCTACACCTAGCTTGCCTCGGCGAACGAAGTCACACAGGGGAGGAACTGCTCCGCGTCATGCAGCAAGAATCGATGTGTGGCTTTCTCCGCGCCAACTGCAAATCGGAACCATGGTGACGGACAATGGGAGGAACATGGTGTCCGCGCTGCACCGAGGAGGGATGGTCCATGCGCCCTGCATGGCGCATGTGTTCAATCTGGTTGTAAAAAGGTTCCTGAAGTCTTCCACCGATCTTCAGAACATTCTGAAAATGGCCAGGAAACTGTGCATGCACTTTATCCATTCGTACAAAGCCAGGAACACCCTCCTCGAGTTGCAGCGGCAGAACGGCCTCCCCCAACACGCTCTGATATGCGATGTTTCCACCCGCTGTACTTCCAGCCTGCACAGGGTGGACCGACTTTATGAACAGAGAAAGGCCATTAACGATTTTTGATGATCCAGGCAGACAGAAGTACTCCCCTGTGTAACTTTGATGTCAGCCAGTGGCAGCTCATGCGTGACACTGCCGTTTGTTGAGGCCATTCGAGGAGGCCACGTTATTTGTCAGTCGCCAGGACTACGGGATGAATAACGTCATTCCACTGCTTCATGTCCTGGAACAGATGCTGAAAAATCTGTCTGGGCAGGGGACTGGAGATGTGGCGACTACATCTCGTGGCCACATGAGTCGGTGGGGACTGAAATGGAGGAGGAGGAGGAGGAGGACATTGGAGCAGAAGCATTGTCTGGTGAAATTAGTGGATTTTCTACCCAGGTGACAAGAGAGGAGGAGCAGGAGCAGCTGGAGGAGGTGGATGGAGATGAGGAAGACGAGGCAGATGACTCCCAAGCACCGTGGCAGTATACAGTGGAATCGGAGTCACTTGTGCAGATGTCCCGCAGCATGCTTATTTGCCTGGCTAGTGACAGCCGAAGAGTCAGCATCCGGCAGAGGGATGACTTCTGGCACTCCACCCTATTGGACCCTCGCTACCGGTCTAAAATGGGAGCCTTGTTCCCAGCTATTGAGAAGGAAGACAAACTCAAATACTATAGGGAAATCCTCCGTAATCAGTTGGCCGCTGCCTATGTGCGGCATCGTCCCTCCTCTGACAGGTCTGACCGGGGGGTTCCTCAGCGCTCACGTACTACTGCCGCGGCTGCTGGGGGAAGGTGGGGGGGTAGGAGCAGTACCAGCTCCATCAGCAGTAACCTAAGTCTGGAGTCACTAATGAGCAGCTTCCTCACCCGCCTAGTGAGGAGGGCAGTCACCAGCAGCAGCAGCAGCAGGACATGGAGCATTCCCTGAACCAACAGGTTGTGGCCTACTTGGACAGCACTCTGCCACCCCAGTTAGAAGATCCGCTGGACTACTGGGCAGCCAATACTGGATGTGTGGCCGCAACTTGCCGAGTTTTGCAGTGGAGAAGCTGTCCTGCCCGGCCAGTAGTGTGGCATCAGAGCGGGTGTTCAGTGCGGCGGGGGCCATCGTTACCCCAAGGAGAACCCGCTTGTCCACGGGAAATGTTGAACGACTGACCTTTGTCAAGATGAATCAGGCGTGGATCGGCACAGGATTTCCACACACCAATGCCTTAGGCGTCAGTCTGGGTTCAAACTACCTGCCTCAGCCACTATTCTGATGCCGCCACCCGCCTGATGCCACACATCTGCTGATAGTTTCTCCATCTGCCTACCACCGTCTTTACCAGGGACTGGTATTGCCACCCACCTCAACACTCTGTCATTGTGCCACTCTATGTGCTCATGCTGCTGCTGCTGTTGCTGTTGCCGTGACATCCACACTGTGTCATTGTGCCACTCTGCGGCCTGGTACTGTTTTGCCACCTCCAGAATGTCATTGTGCCACTCTCTGACCTCATGCTGTTGCTCCTGTCATCACCTCCACTCTCTGTCATTGTGCCACTGCCTGACCTCATGCTGCTGCCGCCGTGACCTCCGCTCTCAGTCATTGTGCCGCTCTGTGGCCTAATACTATTTTGCCACCTGCAGAATGTCATTGTGCCACTCTCTGACCTCATGCTGCTGCTGTGACTCCTGTCGTGCCCTCCACACTGTGTCATAGTGCCACTGTCTGACCTCATGCTGCTGCCGTGGCTGCTGCCGTGCCCTCCACACTGTGGCCTACTCCTGTTTTTGCCACCTCCATAATTTGTCATTGTGCCACTGTCTGACCTCATGCTGCTGATGTGGCTGCTGCCGTGCCCTCCACACTGTGTCATTGTGCCACTGTCTGACCTTATGCTGCTGTTGCTCCTGCCGTGCCCTCCACACTGTGTCATTGTACCACTCTTTGGCCTACTCCTTTTTTGCCAGCTCCAGAATTTGTCATTGTGCCACTGCCTGACCTCATGCTGCTGCCACCGTGACCTCCACACTGTGTCATTGTGCCACTCTGCGGCCTGGTACTGTTTTGCCACTTCCAGAATGTCATTGTGCCACTGTCTGACCTCATGCTGCTGTGGCTGCCGCCGTCACCTCCACACTCTGTCACTAATGTTGCCACCTGAGCTCTCAGTTTGTTTTTTTCCAGCTTTTGCTGCCATGACTTTATCAGGCTACGTTCCTGCTTCAGTTTTTTGGTCAGTTTTGCCCCATAAGTGCCCAGGGCATTTTATAGTGAAGCGATTCTAAGAGCGGCGGCAGTCATGTGCGTGTCATACTAAAACACAACATTGTATGAAGACCAAACCAAGCTCCCTCTGCATATTTAAGCATGGCACAACGTTCTACAGCACCCGCAGGCTCTGGGCAGCCTGGAAATAGCTGTTTTTTAACGTGATTCGTGCCGAAGTAATTCGGACCGAAACGAATTTTGTCGGAAAATTCGGCGAAGTGACCGAACCGAATTTTTGAGAAATTCGCCCATCTCTAGTTATAATACATTTTCACTATAAAAACTATTTAAAAAAAAAACTATTCTATTTTATGTCGCCATATTCTGACACCAATTTTTTTCATGGTTTAATCAATGTATGAGTTGTCTTATGCTGGTCATGACATGGTTTTTATTAAACCACTTTTGGGTAAATGGGACTTGAAAAGGCAATTGAAAAAACTATTTTGCCATCATTTTTTATTTTTAATTCTATTTCATTTTATTTTTTCTGTTCACCATGCAGGTGTGGGTTGGTACAAATATGGGGATACCAAATATGTATATTTTTTCATATTTTATAGCTTTTAAACACTTCAAAATAAACACGGTTGCAGTAAAATTAAAAATTTACTACTTGTGTCACTGATCACATTGATACCCTGTTTGGTTGCGGTTGTTATAGAAATGCACAGCACCCTGCAATTGCATTTGCCAATGAGAAAAAGAGGGAACCTCCTACTTCTTGCAAACTACTTAGATGCTGCAGTCAATAGCAATAACAACATTTAAGGGATTAAGCAACTAGTATTGGAATTATCTCTGATACCAGCTGCAACTGCAGAATCACAGTTGTCAGTAATTATCTGGCCCTGCAAAGATCACGCGGGCACAGCTCTGGTGCCTGTGTGATCACCTTGTATGTCATGTGTGACAGAGTGACTTTATGGTGCTGCCACTTGGTGGTGTACAGAAGGTCACCTACTAGAAATGGGCCACCAAGGGCCTGGTCTCGGTGGGGAAGCCAGTTGTTGTCTGTCAGCAACACTAGGTTGCTGACACCTATACATAGTACAGCTGATACAGAGCCATTGTGGGCTGGCTTTTTTCCCGAAACAGCTGCAGTGAGGTGGGTGGCTGTTCCCACGTTCCAGGACAGGTTTTTGGCAGGACCCTGGAAGCTTATAAAAAGCCTGGGCCTGCAGGTGATCAGGGGACGTGGTCAGTTGTCAAGAGCAAGGAGCAGCAGAGGAGCTAGAGAGAGGCTCTGGCCTCCAGAGGTGTAAGGAAAGCCTGAAATAACAGTAAGGACACTGTTATTTTTGAGGTGCTGTGTGATAGGCACAGACCTCTGGACAAAGAGGGACTGTGTATTTAGTGGGTAGACAGTTTTTGTTTTGTGTGTTTGTTTTCTGTAAGATGTGTCCCTGCTAATAAAGCTGGCTGAGGCCAGTTTAAAACAGAAGCCTGGTGTCAGAGTGCCCTATCTGGAAGCGTCATACTCATTTACCAAGAACGAAGATCCCCGGAGCGTGGTTGCCGCAGGACGGTCCAGGATGGCGTCTGAAAGCTAAGCTTATACATAGTGCATTAAGTCACAAGGCACCATGAAGTACAGGCTGCAGATTTCTAAAGTAAGGAGCCAATAAGATTTGTGGGTGGCAAACTTTGGAGAGGTAGCTGGGAAAAAGTCATGAAGAATTGGGATAAAAGGAGAGGAAAAGAAATAACTGAAATCAGAGAAGATGTCATTTGTGAATCATTACATTGTATTATGTATTGTGCCTCTGAATTACTTTATATCAGTACTGTATTCCCTTGTAAGGTCTGCAGTACAACTTCCATATATGAACCTTACTTGACAATTGTGATAGTTGAGAAGTAAGTAGAAATAATCTTTCACTGTACACTAAGCTACAGGCATGCCTGTAGAATTTTGAAGTCCAACCCTGGTTGCGCTGCAATACCAAACAATGATCATTGCCTAGAGAGGTGTAGGAAAATCTGTGAAATAGCATAGTCAATTACAAACTTACAAATAACTCGGTTAGTAGGAAACATTGGATGAGGGTGCAACTTGTTACAGTTTTTGTTTTTTGTTTATATAGAAAAATTAAGGTATACAATTTGTATTAACATATAAAACCTTATTTATTTATTAAAAAGAATAATTTTCTAAGGTAGCCCATGGTACCTCAGTACAACGCTGTACAAGGCTTATAATGCTCATAGTAGCATGAACTGTAATTACATCCCTAGGTGGTTGTCCTGCTGCCAAAGTGGCCTGATCACTCCATTCAGAACACGCAATATATTGCTGTAAGCATCAAATAGATAAAACAAATACATACAAACCACAATTCTTTACAATGTACCTATTTTATCCATGGTATGCCAGCAAATGTAGACATTTTTTATAATTAAGTGCATCACCCATATCCTGGGGCTACAATTTGAATGCAAATCTCTATTAGTTTATCAATCATATGCAGGAATCATACAGCGGTTTTAATGCTCGGATTAGTCTTCATAAAACCCGCTAATTCTTATGAATTCTAACATTTATGGAGTAAGCTTGGTTTCAGTGCTCACAGATTTCTCACATAAACCTGGTATCACATGTACAGTCTTTATTTTCACATTTATCAAAAGTACTTTAAGAACCAATGAATGTGTGATCTATATGACTGACTTACTATGTCACTTGTCTTTACTAAACTTTTTTTTATGTAGAAGCTTTGGTTATGCTTACTGTGCAATATCTAGCATTACAGAAGAGGGAAAGATGTGTCTGAATGGTAATTAAAACAAAGTTATAATCTTGGCATCAGCACTGCATACAGTAAACCAGCACAGTCTATCAGTCTATTAGAGGTGTGAAATTTATACCAGCCAGCAGGCACTCAGCAGCTGGTGAGAAAATTTCCAAAAATACTGTTGAATAAAATAGAAATAACATGAACAAAATGTACTTCTCTGTTTCAGATTATGAGAATTTAGAGAGCTTTTCCATGATGCTTCTATAGACTACTCTTCCAGCTCCAGCATTGCATACTGATCATTTCTCAAATGGTTTATACATACGTAAGTATTCTCTTTGCCATGTCAGAGGACTTTTTGGGTCACATGTATGAAAACTTTCTCAGTCTAATACTTTCTTTGTTGCCCATAGCAACCAATCAGAGCTCCGCTTTTATTTCATATAGTGCCCCAAAAAATTGAAAAGGGGGCTTTGTTTGGTTGCGATGGGTAACAAAGAAAGTCTTAGACCTAAACAGTTTTCATACATGTGACCCTTTGGGTCTTTCCACAGTTCCCTTTACTGCAGGCTGCTTCTCAGATAGGGCCTCTATCTTTCTGTATTTCCATAGTATTATAGATAAATCAGTATTACAGTAATTCTTACCTATGAAAATTAAAATGTAGATTCGGAACTTCCGGGGGCGGGACTACTGGATATGGCCGCGTTTTATCCGTGCTCCGTCTCACAGCTCCACATCGAGGGGTTATTAACCTGCTACCTGACCCCCAAATCTGGCTGAAAGGGCCACAAAGCCGCACTAAGACCCACAGCACCTGATACACCCGCAAAGGAACTGCTGAGACTCACCCCGGAGGCCACAGGAATCGGGCGAGATTCCGGCGGGCCCTGCTGCGAGACGCGGCGGCCATCTTCAAAGGACCGACAAACCCCCTCAGGCGCAAAAACCAGCTGCTCAGAAGAGAGGAGGAACACCTCACCTGCGAATCCAGGACAATCCCTGACCTTGCCGGCTCAGGACCCAGCCTGCACGCCTAAAATCAACCCTCCGTGAGTAAGCTCCTTGAGGGAGCCGGGGGTGCGCAACAGTTCCCGCGCTCCGCGGGCAGAGGGCACACTCTTCGCCGCTCGCGGCGACATACGCAGCTCCACAAAGCGCCCCATACCGCAGAGCGGCTCGCGGCGAAATACCGCACAGAACTCCCCTGGTCGCGGAGTGGCCCACGGAATAGGCGCAGCGCCCAGGATCACACATCTCTCCGCCGCCTAAACTGCGGGACTGACTGCTTCCACTCGCTGGCCGGGCCGTCTCGCTCAGCAGGGCCACCTGCCGAGCACGGGCGTACTAGTGACTGCCAACAGCAGGATCGGCGGTTCCGCGCTGCACCTGCACTGACCTCTATTGCTGCTCTCACTAAGCCATCTGCTACCCACTGGGCTCCAGGGACAGATTACAAGCCGGCCAGCAGCCCCCGTGTGCATAGAAACAAAAGCCCATAACATCATCCCCGCACCCCCCTCTGACCCCGTGCGACAGATTCCGGGGCCTTCTAAAGGATAATACAATCCTAACACCTCTAAAGGCATTCTCGTCTTTTGAGGCGGGATTTGCCGCCATTTTACCTGACCCAGGCCGTCATTCCGGCGGGAACTGCCGCCATTTCAAAGGGATCCTGACATATATCATCACCAGCGTCATCTCCAGCATCCCCTTAGCCTGTAGCGACACCTAGTGGACAAGCGAGTTACTGTGGCACCAAACACCAGCTCTGTCCAAGCCTGCATTATCCCTGCCCAACAGGGACATCTAGTGGCAGAATCTACTCACTGCACCCACATCTGCAACTAATTACTTCTGGCTACTCACCTACTTAAAAGCTGATCCTACAGTGACACCTTGTGGACAGTTAGAGAATTAATGCTCTGTAAATCTACTCTACCTGAATTGCTATCCCACCGGTTCATTGAAAGCCCTTAGTGGTGCACCACATCATTAGAGCTAACTCCATTTATTATCCGAATTATTGTGCCAAGGACCCAACAGTCCTAACCATCACAATCTCCTGTTACTGTAATATCTCCCAACCTACTTCTTCCCATGAGGAAGTAAAAATCAACCACGGAAGGACCTAGGGTCTGAAACGCCCGCGGACGGCCATCTCTCTCTCTCCTTTGGCCCATAATGGACAAATTTCTACACAACCCCTACGCTCCGCTAACGCAACGACAAAAGAGACTTTCTCAAAATCCACCTACATCTCCATCTGTCGTAACAAGAGGCCAGGCGTCAAAGGACAAAACAATGCCGAAATCTAACCCTTCCAAGTTTCCAGCCGCAGAGGGGTCACAGATCCTCCTCAGCACCAATGATGTCACGCCGCCCAATCTATCTCCCCCGACAAGCCCGGCGACCTCTCAAACATCGGAAACCGACCAGGCGGCTGCCATGGCACAGGAGGTCTGTCGTCTTATGACACCGTACTTCGACAAGCGAATCGATATGATTCAGGCCTCTGTCAACTCCGCTCTGGCGCAGATAACCGCCAACGCCCAGAGGATTGTAGATCTCGAGACACGAGTAGCCTCATGTGAAACTAACGTCACTGCCACGGAACACGACATCTCACAAAATCAAAATGCAACCATTATTCTTCGCGACAAATTGGAGGACCTCGAAAACCGCGAGCGTCGCAACAACCTACGCTTTGTTGGGGTGCCGGAAACCGTGACACCGGACGCACTTCCTCTTTACCTGGCCAAGGACTTAGCATCAGCCCTACAACTAGACTTACCGCCGGACCCCCTCTACATTGAGAGAGCACATCGTCTGGGCCCACCTCGGAGGGAGAGAGATGGCAGGCCGCGTCAAGTCATAGCAAGATACGCTAACTGGACTGTGAAGGAGATGGTGCTGAAAGCTTACCGCAACCAACGCTCTCTCACCGTGGACGGGAACACTATTCTTATCTTCCAGGACTTTTCTGCAACTGTAACCTCTAAAAGAAAGGCCTTCACCCCTCTATGCCGTCTACTTTACGAGCGCAACATCCGCTTTCAGCTTCTCTATCCAGCCCGCTTGCGGGTGACCACCAATGGCAAAACGAGCATCTTTGACAACCCTGAAGACGCCCGCCAACACCTGATTCCACACGAACCGGACTAAATCGCGTATCCAGACGCACTACTAGATCGGACCCGACCAAACCTTCTCGACTGTTAATATGCAACTTATGCAATGTTTGTTGTTTACCTCTGCCTTCTCCTTTTTCTTCCCCCTAGTTATTTCATCTGCCCGGGAAACCTGCCTACCCCTTAGGGGGGGAGCGTCTGGCCGCCTAGAGAGCTCCACACCGAGGATGTCCGCTGCTCGCTGGGACAGGGGACCCTCCTTCATTGAACTACAACCAAGACACCCACAGCTACCACCATCCGGAGTAGGATGAGTACAACCCTTTCCACATTGACAGCCCACACCCACACGAACAAACCTCTTCGCTTTGTCACGTGGAACGTGGCTGGGCTAAACACACCAATCAAACGCAAAAAAATTATAACTCACCTAAGGAGGCTGGGGGCACACATTATCTTCCTTCAGGAGACACACTGGAAGCGAGATGATGGGGGATGCTTAAAAGCTTCCTGGCTGGGAAGTTGTCATACCGCATCTCACTCCTCAAAATCACGCGGGGTGGCTATCCTATTTCACAATACTCTTTCCCCAACAATCCACGACTCATATGCAGATCCCTCGGGACGCTTCCTCTACTTAGATGCCACCATACATGACACACGCTATTCCCTTCTAAATATCTACGCCCCCAACCATCCCAATGCTGATTTCTACTCCTCCCTATACAACTTCCTGCTGGGGAAACAATTGCACACACTTATTATAGGAGGTGACTTCAACATGACATTACAACCAAACATGGATAGAACAACTTCAACCACCCAAGACCTACCAGCGGCCTCTGTGGTCCTCTCCCTCATGAACCACTTCTCCCTATGTGACCACTGGCGCACTCAAAACCTCTCCTCCAGAGACTACACATTCCGCTCCGCGGTACACGATAGCCAGTCTAGAATTGACCTTTTTCTAACGCCGGTACAAAGCTTCCAATCTATACAAAAGGCCACTATAGAAAACATAATAATCTCCGACCATGCCCCGGTGACGTTTGACCTAATAGACAAGACCAAAACCCCACGCTCCTTTAACTGGAGATTTCCTTCATACATGATCCACTCAGAAGATTTTAAAAACTACCTCACAACCCATTGGTCTAATTTCCAAGATGATAATATAGACCACTTAGAGGACATTGGCACTTATTGGCCAACCTCAAAAGCAGTAATGCGGGGCCATATAATCTCCTACCTAGCCTTCAAAAGAAAGGAAACACACAAAAAATTTTCCAGTCTCAACGCGGATCTTACACTAGCCCATAGAGAATACCTAACTAGACCCACTCAGGAAAACAAAGACAAATACACCTCTACCAAATCACTACTAGAGAGCTTCCTGCAAGGACAAGCAAAATGGGGAATAGAGGCCCAGAAAAATAGATACTTCAGGTGGAGGAATAGAGTGGGATCCTTGTTAGCAAAAGCAGGAAAATCAGCCCAGCCCAAATCCCATATTTTGAATCTACAAGAGCCAAACACCCAAACACCCTCCACGGATACTATAAATATCCAACGTATATTCACCCAGTACTTCACAGACTTCTACAAAGAGCGCCCCTATGACTCTACGAGCACCTGGTCCCTCTTAAATAGTGTAAACTTACCTGGCATGTCCTCGGATGACAGACACACCCTGGACACCGACATCACGGAAATCGAGGTCCGTCATGCGCTCGCCCGCCTTCCCCACCACAAGACGCCGGGCCCAGACGGTTTGCCATCAGAATATTACAACCTCTTGAAACCCAGTATAATCACTCCCCTAACCACATACATTAACGCAATATACAAGGGTAATATAAATCCCACAGAATTCTACGAGTCTCGAACGATACTACTCCCGAAGCCACAGAGAGACCCAACTTTACCCCAGTCATACCGTCCAATATCTCTTCTCAACCAAGACTACAAAATTTTAACCAAAATACTAGCAGACCGGCTACAAGCAATTATAGGCCCCCTATTAACATCCTCACAGCTAGGATTTTTACATAACAAACACTCCACTGTAGGCATCCGTACAGCAATCGCAGCCACGACCCAATTGCATGACCGCCAACGCCCCATTTCTATGTTGCTGAGCCTCGATGCCGAAAAGGCCTTCGACTCTGTATCATGGAAATTCCTCAACACCACCCTACGCCACCGGGGCTTTGGGAGTACCTTCCTTGACTTCCTACACCAATGCCAGACCAATTCCGCCACTGCCCTTACAGTGAATGGCCTCAATTCTAATTCAATCCCAATCCAGAGAGGCACGCGTCAAGGATGCCCACTCTCCCCCCTCCTTTTCAACTTGTCAATAGACCCCTTAATTCGTCGTCTTGAGCCCGTGACCCCATTCCATGGCATCCGATTGGGCTCCCGGACGACATAATGCTATACATTTCCAACCCAGTCGACTGTCTGCCTAACATCCTCGCAGATATTCAAAAATATGGAGGGTTATCAGGCTTCAAGGTGAATGAACATAAATCTGAAGCTCTACTTCTAAAGGGGAAACCTTCGCCCTCCTGGACGGCGAACTTCCCATTCAAATGGCAAAAAGACTCCCTCACATACTTAGGGGTACAAATCACTAGAAAGCCAAGCTCACTATACTCAGCAAACATCAAGCCGTTTATCCGGTCTCTAGAAGCACACTTTAGCACCTGGAAAAATCTCACACTTTCCCCCCTGGGAAGAGCCAATCTAATCAAACTTATTATATTTCCCAAACTTTTATATATACTCCAATCACTCCCTCTATACCTCACACCCAAAGACCTGCGGTGGCTCAACTCATGTTTCCAGAGATTCATATGGAACAACCGCAGACCTAGAGTCGCCCTGAAAGTTCTCTGTCAACACAAGAAGAATGGGGGCATTAATTTTCCTCAACTCCAACTCTATAACTTAGCAACCCAGCTCAGAGTTATTGGGGACTGGCTGCTAAACACCTCAGTGTACACCAATATTAACTTAGACCGGCAATAACCGCCAAACATATCTCTTATTAGCTTATTGCATCTACCATTCCCAGACATACCAACACACCTCAAATCAAACCCTCTCATAATTACAGCCTGGAAGGCATGGACCAAAGCAAGACAACTCCAGGGACTTAACCCCAGATACTCACTGTTACTCCCCCTTACGGGGAATCCATCTTTCCAGGGCGGGCGGGCGCATGGCAGATTCCTCCTCTGGCAGCAGGGAGGAGTGGGCAAGATAGGCGACCTTCTAGACCCCGATACAAAAAAGCCTATTCTTTTCAACGAAGCCAAACTGAAGTACCCCCTTATTGATACCAATCCATTTTATTACTTACAAGCTTGCAGCTACATGCACAAAGTCATAAAACACCTTACGGATCGGGACTGGGGTGACCCTTTTTTAGCCCTAACACTGCCCACTCACATATCTAGAGGCCAGATCACACGATACTACAACTCTCTACGATCACCACTAGACTACGCCTCCAAGAAACAAGGGCTATCTGTATGGTCCCAATCAATAGACTCGATCTCTCCAGAAGATATCCTCACCTCTCTAACATTGGCAATGAAATTTATCCCCTCCATGTCCTACTGGGAAATGGCATTTCGCATAGCCCATAGGGCATATATTTCCCCACACAGGGGTTATCTGATGGGCACCTCATCCACACACACATGTCCCAAGTGTCTCTCTCCCAATGCTGACCTCCAGCATTGCCTTTGGTCATGCCCCTCCATTGGAACATTCTGGTCCCGGGTTCGCTCTTTTGTGACTACCCATCTACTCCCTTTCTGCCCTGACTCTCCTGAATGGTACATATTTGGTATTCTCCCTGCCGGATCCCCCAGCCTCCTTGGACACCAAAAGAAATTGCTATACTATATATCCGCAGCTGCAAGAAAATCCATACTGCAATGCTGGATCCATCCCTCCCCACCGACGCACAAATTATTCTTAGAAAAACTGTCTCATCTATTCCGGATGGACTGGGTAGACACTTCTCTATATAAAGAACAAAAAGGCAAACAATTCTATCAATTATGGAGAAATTTTATTGTTCTACTCCCAGCTCATATTCGAACAAAACTCAAACACAATTTCAGCCTCACCACTTGGTACTTGGAATACCAAATTGCAGGTGATGACCCTAACTGGTAACACTTCATCCCTCAGAAATGTGGTGCTGTCATTATACTAAAAGTGATAGTGGTTCTCTCACTCTCTGATGGTTGTGCCAGGCGCTCCCCCCCCCCCCCCCCGGACCCCTTCCCCTCTTTTCCCCAACCCCTCCTCTTCATGTTATTAAATTGCTCTCTTCAACTCAACCGATGCCGCCTTTGAATGTGATTAATAGACCTGGAACACTAACCTCCACCTTAGAGCGCCACCGAAGCGCCAAGCGGTAATGCAACGTTTGCTAAAACCATAACCAGGTTGACTTTCTGGGGTCGCATCATTGGGCGACATCGGTCCTATCTCCTCCCCCTGCCTCACTTGCGTTACCCATATTCGTACCATGCAACTTTACCTTCATGACATAATTTCCTGCATGCCTCTTCCGTTTACAGGTTGCGCATACCAAAGGTAGTTAATCATTTACATGAGAAACCCAGGCTGCTGGTTATGTACGACTTTTCTGTTTGTCATATTAGGACTGATAGTTGTCATATCAATACTGTATAACCACTGTCAATACAACTTTCTCTTCACTGTACTTAATATGACCATGTTGTACGTAGGGGAGAAATAGATTGCTCCACTGTATTGTTTTTAATTTTCCACAAAATTCCTTAATAAAAACATGTTGGAAAAAAAAAATGTAGATTCGGACTCTGTGCTAAACTGGCTGAAAAATCCTACTGCAGTTAATACCATTAGTAACTGTCATCTTTTGAAATCTAACATCCATCAGACATAGGTAAATATCATAAGAGCTGAACTGAGTATTTCATGTATTCAAACTTGGAACGTTTTCAGGCATTATGAGTGACATGTATGAAAACTAGCTAAGACTACACAGTCGTACTTCTCAGAAGATTAGGGTAGCATTTGTCAGTATGTATGAAAGTGTCTCACAGCATTTTTTAAATGTGTCCCGTTGTGAGATAAAAATGTATGGAAAAATTTGTTTCGCCTGTTTGAAATTAGCATGGATTAGTACGACATTTATGCACCACAGTCTGTCGAGACACATTCATGAATGTGTTTAATCTTATGAATGTGGCGCAAAACTCTCCCCAAGAATTAGTGCATACAATACTGTCACGGACATGCGTCAGATTTTGACAAAAGATCTTTTAAAAATATGTTGGACGGGTGAATGACCTAGAAAACTGGCGCAGCCCCATTCGTACATGTCACCCTATATTTTGTTGAACCCCTACCGAACTATTTTTGCTTTTTTTATTTTTGTTTTCTCACCCCGCTTTCCAAGAGCCATAACTTCATGCAATTTCTAAGGGAGGTTGATTTTTATGGAATTCATCATAAATAACATGTTAACTTTAATCTAGAACTTTAATCTGGTGGTCAATAAGATTCCAGTAGTACCTGATTTGTATAGACTTTTTTTTATACTTTACTTATTTCTGAGACCAATATAATTTCTATCATTGGAACTGTGTGAGGGCTGTTTTTCTACCGGGTGAGCTGCAGTTTTTTTTATTGGTACTGATTTGAGTTATATGAGACTTTTTGGTCACTGCTTATTCTATTTCTTCTGGGAGGCAGAATGACTCAAAAAATCAAATTTTAGGGTTTTTCTTTTTTATAACATTTTCTGTGCAGGATTAACAACATCACATTGTATTTGTTCAACTTTTATGGCCACAACAATACAATTATGTTTTTTTAATAATATATTTTCGGATTATAAATACTTTTTTTTGCTACTGTTATGTTTAGACTTAAACGTGCAATCACTTGATTGGTAGTACAACATTCTGCATTATTTATGATTATTTATGCACATTTTAGTGATCTCCTATTGGGTGTAATTAATATCTGGCACCTAACATTTATGGACTAGGCTCAGCTCCCAAGCCCACTCCATACATCCTTGTTAATGCCATTATATTAAAGTGCATCATTTGTTGTTAAAGGGATAAAGAGGAATTCCAGGCACATTATACAAAGTAGTTCATGCTACTGAATATGCTGTTATGTGTGTCATTAACAATAATTTATCTATTACCCTATTTACTGTACATGGATTTCAGTACTTGTCTGATGACTTTTATCCTAGTTGCTCCAGCTGCTATTTTCAACCTGTGGGAGGGTAATCATGCTTGTCCACCTGTTTCTAACCCAAGATGTAATAAAGATAATAACTGCATCTCTTTAATTAAAGGCTGCTACTGCTCTTCATCTCTAATACAAGATTTTAGAAGGAAGATTATCCGTTATCTTTCTGATGGATACATGAAGCTCTGCCTGTAACATTCGGGTCCTGGAAATTGTATAACAGGCACCTTACTCATGATGCATAAAGATAAATTGATGCAACATGTGTGGCCAGGGAGCTACAAAGAGATTGTGCACAGAGAAAAGGAAGCATAAAGTATGTTCTGCACAATGCCCACAGTACAGTGGTGAGACTTTTCAGTCATTAGATCTTAATCATACTAATGTCAATGCAAAAAAGGAAACAAAGTAGAATAAAATCAATAAATGTGATCAAATATTTGATAATGATATTTGATTTGTAATATGCATTTCCGAATACATGCTATTTTAATATGGTTATGTGATTAAAAGTGTGGTTTATTATTTAGACTGATATGAAAAAACAAGTCTAGTACTAAAGGCAGCTGTAAATATACAGTCACAAATATAAACCAACAGCTATTAGCAGGAAGGAACAGTATATTTACTATAATGAATAACTTGAAAGTGAATCAGCTAGGTCATGCTGCTTAAAGGTCGCAGCATTTCAGGGCAGAACCCACATTGCTAGGATCAGGTAACCCCTCAATCAACAATTTTCATGTATTTTTTTTCCATTACATTTATTCATACACTCAATTACATGTTAATTTTTTCCTTCTTTCTGTTTTTTTTTTCCATTACATTTATTCGCACACTCATTCTCATGTCAATTTTTTTTTTTTTGCAAGGAGACTTTGTCATACATGTTTTGCCTGTGTCTTTAAATATGTTTAAAAAAAAAAAAAAAAAAGTATGTTATTTGCATCATGTCACATGATATGTGTTCTGACACGTCATTGGTTTTGATTTCCTTTAAATATGCTTATTGAGTGTCTGTTGTTTAAGTCATGATTAAGGGTGAAACGCGTTGACTCTGTCTGTCGTGTCTGGATTTTAATGGTTTAATACAATAAACAAGATTATTTTATTCATCCAAAGGTGCTGGATCTTTTCCGCCATCCATACGGACTTCTTGTCTCTAGTTCACAGGCTGGTGCATCCCAGCCAGATCCATGCACCTGCTGGCTGTCCACAGTCAATCATTCATTCATTCATTCAGGTGAGCTGGACTTTGTGTGTCTTGGACCCTCACTCAACAGATAGTGCCTTATGCAACAAAAACTCTGAACTCTGTTTCTCTGCTTATATGTTCTTACGTTACTTAAATTAATTGCAATCACATTTTCTAAAAAAAATTATTAAAATAATTTCAGTAATTTTATAGCATTAAAGACTAAAGCTACATTTTGTTATATGATGCAACCAATACATACTTATCTCCTTTACTACACAAACTGTAGATCACGTAATAAACTGTAAGAATTTAATCACTATAATACAATAAAACTGAAAATAGATGAAACGTACCTGCTGTTTCTTTGTACACCTTCTCGTCTCAATATTTATCTAAAATGACTAAGAAAATTAATTAGGCTAGCAAAGTGCTAGAACTAGCAGACAGCCTCCCTGTAAGGGTCAGATATTGTCTTATGTAACCAACACTTAACTCTTTCTACAAGTTACACTGTGAGGGCAGCTGACACTTGCATATTGGAGATATAAGCATGTAAACCTGTAAATCATTGACAAAAGGCTGTATAATAATGCCACTCCTAACCTAGCTTACTGAACAGTTTAAAGAAACATGTTAAAATAAAGTAAAAAGAAAATAATAAAAGCAAATAAAACTAATATCCAACTTATGCTGCATGCTAACTACGACCTCAATAATACAACCAAATAAATAGTGTTATGCATTTCAAGTTTACCAAACACCATTACCTGTATGTTGGTGCAGTGATTCCATGTCATCGCACTTTCATCTGACAGCGTTAAGTTTGTGTCATCTAAGTCATACACCAAAATAGAATGTAATTTGGAGCATGCATAGCTATAGGTATAGAGTGTTTTAACATATGTGAAAAAGCTGTAGTCATGATCCTTATAAGATCTTTTAGCCAAAGAGATACCTTTCGGATATTTTAACTATTAAGGAAAACCGTTTGCACATATTCAATATTGTATATTATTCACTGAAAAGGACATGCAAACAGTATTAAGGTATGTTCACACGGCGTAATTTCGGTGCGCATTTTGCCGTGTATTTGCACTTAATGAGCGGCAAGATGCGCACCGCACTTACGGTAATCCATAGCCCTCATAGAGAATTATGGATTACGCCTCGTCCCCCCGCGCTTACAATACGATTGTACGTATTGTACACGCAGGGAGATAAGTGACATGTCAATTACTCGCGGTGATTACGCGCCGCGAGTAATGCATATCAGCACGACTCCCAAATCCCCTGGCATATTGTGGCACGTACTGTACGCACCACAATTACGCCATGTGAACATACCCTTAAAAATAAATGTTTATATACCCTATATAAGTAGCCAAAATACTTGTTTTGTCATTTTAACTAATAATTATCATGATGTAATTTGTGACTTCTAATTGCCTCTTTGCCTTTCATAAAAAGTTCATAAGAAGGAACATATTGCTGTTTAACTCTCTAAAATAAAAAATAGTCCCCGAAAAATGAATGGAGATTGTTGTTACAATTCATTTATTTCTTTCAAAGGGCATTTCATTTTAGGGTACTATACAAAAAATGTACAAAGGGAGAGAGGACCGTTTCACTAATATAAACTGTAAATTACATTAGTTATATAATCTCTTCTTTCTGCTCACTTTAATTTGTACCTTATATTTTATTATTGATGCTGACGTTGTGATATTGATTACTATCAAAATGGATTAGATGAAAAGACAGTTATGTATATAGATTGGGTTTATATAATAAAAAAATCACAGTGTCAAATTCTGGCAACAGCTAAAGTATAACTTTTACGGTAATTCAATATCTAAAATTTAATCTACCAGATACCACTTCACAGACAGCTAATTAGGACGTACAAGTCACAATATCCTGGAGGCCAAGTAGATTGGTCAGAAAGTCAAGACACTTAAATAGTAAAAAGAACAATGATTTATGCACTTATGGTTACTAGTACCAAAATCTTCACATATTTGGTCAACCAGGTTCTCAATCCATTTAGGATCTGGACCCAAGAGCAAAACAATGAAACAAATTCTGACCCTGATTGCCAATCTACTCACCTCCGATGACCTGAGTAATGATGGGGTCATCACCCCGAAAATGGCGGCCTAACCAATTGCTAAATCCGACCCTATGGAGACCCTGCAATCTCCCTATCAGACATGGGCCAGATCATTCTATCGTATGCAATATATCACAGACAGAGAAAAAATAATGCAAGACAAATATCCTTAAACCAAATCCTGACGTATTTCCCTTTCTTGACAACTTATTCTTACCAGAAAGGGTTCATCAGGGGAAGCAGGTCATACTAAGTTTTGGTCAGATAATGACCACAACTGTAAAGACTGAAAATCCAATCTAAAATAAGCCAAGGTGACTGATGTTGGGATGTTGAGGTATATGCATAGGAGAGAATGATCTGGCTCATGTCTGATAGGGAGAGTGCAATGTCTCCATAGGGTTGGATTTAGCAATTGGTGGGGCCTCCCTTTTCGGGGCGATGACTCCATCGCTACCCAGGTCATAGGAGGCGAGTAGATTGGCAATCAGGGTCAGAATTTGTGTTTCGTTGTTTTCCTCTTGTGCCCAGATCCTGATTGGATTGAGAACCTAGTTGACCAAGCATGTGAAGATTTCAGTACAAGTAACCATAAGTGCATAAATCATTGTTCTTTTCACTACTTAAGCGTCTATGTTTTCTGGTTGTATGCGTGACCAATCTACTTGGCCTTCAGGATATTGTGACTTGTATGTCCTAAATAGCTATCTTGGAATTAGCAGCTATTTTAGATATTGAATTAAAAGTTATCTCTAACGTGTGTTGGACTATTTTTAAATGTTTTACATTGGTGTGGTCTGCTTTGTTAAATATATCATTTTTGATAAAATGTACTTTTATGGAGCAATAATCTTTTCTTATATGTGTTTTTGCTTTTCTTTTTTTGATTTACAGTCTTAAAAATGACATATTGATGTGTACTACTAGTATAATGTTGGTGCTCACTTTCCTTTGTTATATTGGATGGTACAGCCTGTATGCCATAGTTAGTAATTTGAACTGAATTCACTGAGCAGTAAGTAGTCAGTGAATTGATTGGCAAGGAGAATAAGAGAACATGAAGAGAGTTGAATTAACCCAGTTGTGTAACCACCACCGTAGCAGCTATAGTGGACATCACATCTTGCCTCACAATGCCCGATCCCTCTGTCCTGAGTGTTCAGCGGAATGTCCCAGAGATTGAGGGCAAATGCCTTTTATACCCTGATCTATGCAGCCTATTTAACTGTTTGCGTGTCCTCAGCACATAATGGGTGACCCATCTACCAAGATACTGAGTTGGGGGGTAACTATCTAATAGCATGGGTTTGGCTAGTTAATTTTGGTGATACTTGCTTAATTGAGGCTACCTATCTAAAATTGGAGTCTACATATTTGTGGGGCCATAATTAGCATTCATGCTACCTTAGGCACTTTAGATAGCTGTAAGCCAAATGCTGATTAATGTTTTTTGTATTTTGCAGGTTTCCCCTCTGAACTACGTCAGACTCATTGGACTATGTTGGACTAGTGTTGGATCCATTTCTTTAAAAGTGGTAAACAAACAATGTTATTGAGGGAGTGTTAGTAAAAGAGGTTCTGACAGACATCTCTATTTTACAAGCACTGGGGCTTGGTATCAGCCAGCTGTGTTTTTTTTTTTGTCACTCCAAGGCTGACACCAAACCCCAGCGCTAATTTTACAGAGGCACTGTTAAACACCTCTATTACTCACAATGGAATAAAATGGTAAAATAAACACACTGACAAAGCACAAAAAAAACACTTTATTAAAGTAAACACTGCCCGACAACATCCCTCATTGCCCATTTTAATAAAGAAATGGATTCAACGCTGGTCTGATGTAGTCTAATAAGTCCATCATAGTTCAACAGGGAAACTGTAGAAAAAAAACAGAAACACTGTAAAAAGCATAACAGTCTATCTCTTGGATCCACCCAATATGATTCTAAGGGGCACAGGCCATAGCCATTGCACAATCTCCAGGGGGTTAGTCCTCTGTTCCTCCCCATCCTTCTAGGAGACTTAGGGTGACATGTATGAATTCGGAAGCTGATAGACCAGTTCTTAATTGCTTTAAGGTAGTATCGACTGCACCAGAATGTATGAACCTGTTCTTCTGCAGTTCATACATACAGGCACAGTCTAGTGCCAATACGACAACTCTGTTCAGGCAGACCACTTTTAATTTGGTTTGGCTGTTCTAACTGTTCGTTGGAAAAGTTTTGGCATCAAAGATTCATAAATGTGTCTACTTCTATGAATGTGGTGCGACATGCCCCCGGAACGCCAAAGCTTGGAGTACGCCTGTTCATACATCTATAGAACTGGTCTACTACAGCTTTTTGATGTCAGAAGTCTGGTACAGCCCCGTTCATACATGTCGCCCTCTCTAAGCTATGGCCTGACCCACTCTCCCACCCATAGTTAGTTTGAACAGAGGTGGGGGACAGTGAGGGAGGTGCTGGAAAAGTAAGAATTTTAAGATTTGTGTGATGTGTGATGTGGCCAGGCTGGTGATGTCACTCCCTGCTGTGTCTTATCAGTAGGATAGAGCTTTCTTCTCAGTCTCTAATCTTATTTATGTACTGAGAAAAACTTTACTCTTTGGAGTACAGACCTGGGAGCAGCCTTGTACTATCAGGTCAGGTCTGCAGAGCACATTGATGTATAGTGACATCAAATACAATAGAGTCATTCAGCAGCTAACAATGTGTGTTGGCCAGTATGTGGGTTTTCCTCTCATACTAGAAGCTTTCTCTCACAACAAATATAAATATTTTATCTCACATTTATAGTCAAACATCATGCTTGGACAATGTCCTTGTTTCTACAAGCACTTCATCAGTAGTGTCCCTGTAAGGCTATGTTCACACGGCTGAATCACGCCATAATTTCAGGACGGATTTCGCCCATAATTACGGCGTGTGTATCCCCGCCGGGATAATGTGCATGTCACTTTCTCCCAGCTTGCTGTGGTTCGCGAGCGGTGGGAGGAGACGGAATCCACAGTTCTCATAGAGAACTATGGATTACCATAATGACAGGGACGGATTTCACCCGTATTTGCGCGCAGTACAGCGCGCAATACGGACTGAAATCCGTCCCAAAATCAGCCATGTGAACATAGCCTAACAGGCTCAGCTACATATAGGAACTAGCAGAGCTGAAATGTCATTACCCACAGCTTGTACAAGAACTGGGAGCCTGAAGAGATTGGAAAGATTAAAAACAGTTAGATGGGAAAACCTTTCAATAAACATAAATCTATGATCACAAATAAATGCTATATACTATTACAAATTATGCCAATTTCTCTTTACAATCTCACAACATATTGTCAATCTAAAAACATAGTTAATAAATTACCAGTAAGGATCCACTGTTAACATTTTAAATGGATCCTGCAGGCATTAGCAGAACAAAGACTGTGCTTTCATAAAACATGTATTTTGAGGTATATGTATCATATATGAGCTGTGATCTGGCATTAATAGACTTCAATTTTTTTAAAGGAAGTTTACCTACACAATAAGAGACAACATTTCACTGATCAACGGATATTCAAATACAATGATCGCCACATTGATTAGGTATCTTAGTTGAAAGCACAAAGGTTATCTGTCACTTACTTCTGCATATACACAGTCAGAAAAGAAATGTAAAGCAATACACAATCAATACATTCTAAACATATAGCTGATTTCCATCATTGACTTTGGTAAAGGCCAATATATTCACATGAATAATTGAACATTAAGCTCTCAATATTCATATAGTATGTATCTGACGTGTCTTAGACTATATAGACTGAAAAATTAAACCACTTTCTTTCCATTGGTTTTTGCACTCATTGTTATTGAAAATGTGTGTATACCTCTGTTATATTGTAGTAGTACGAGTGTAATTAACAAATATTTTTTTAGTAGTACCAGCTTTATTTAAAAAGCCATGAAAAAAATAAAATATTTAAATACAATGTAAAGACAAAAGTATGTCTTTAATTGATATTAGAAGAACACTTAGGCCTTGTCCCCGCGGCACCGGCTAATTGTGGAGAAAAGCCGTCCTCCCGCGGCCGTGTGCACTGCACAAAAACAGGACAAATACCGGATAAACCAACCGGTATTTGTCCTGTGCCATGTAAATGGGCCCTTAAGGTTTTTCTCAGAAGAGAAAAACCACAGAGAAAATTAAGTATTGCACAGTGCCCAAAGAAACCAATGTGTTGTCTATGTAATGACAGGAGGCTCCTGAAAGTAAGACATTACCTCAGAATCTTTATATAGGAAATTTAAATATATCTTCTTTGACAGTCAACTCCAATAATAGAAATAAAAAAATTACAAACTATATGTTGTTATAGATTAGAGCAGATATCTCTATGTGAAAAAACAGACTTCTTTTGCATACTATACACAAATTACACACAAAAATTAAACTGCATATTTGCGTTTGTGTGTTTGTGTATTTTAACATCCACCATGACATTAGTTATGAAAGTATTTTCCCTATTTGCACTATAAGATGTTCTATCTGTATATTATATTATTTGTAGCATCACCATGTACCATGGTCGATTTAGACTATTATTTCCTGTGCTCTACTTTTGTTTGCAAAGTACAACTAAGCAGAAAGGAAAGCATTTTCTGGATTTTATTAACAAAAGCAGTCAGCCTTGAAACCTACAATTTATTTTAAAAGTAACCAATAACCAATCAAATATTCAGCAATGCTCAAACACTGCTTGGATGTCTGGAGGTTGATTAAACAATGATAAAGTTAATTATTATTGTTATAAAGTGTTTGGATTACACCTTTGCTAACTGAGATAGATTCTCAGTGACTCATGTGGAATATTCAGTCTTTATTCTTAATTAATAAAACCCAAGACAATAAATACTTCTGTAAATGTACATAAAAACAAAACAAAAATCTGCCAGCATCTATGACAGTTGTAAAAATGGATGTGCTGGATGATTTTTTCTTTTTTGCATTATGTATTTGGAACACTCCCTGCCTTCACTTTGGCCTTGCACTCCACCTGTCTTTCCTGAGGTGCTTATAATAAGTTTTAATGGAGTCTGTAGCTCCAAAAGTATGAGGAATTTGATGCCACAGAGAGGGGAATTTAGATTTAGGGATCTGCCTGATGAGGTAGGTGGGCATTCACAACTTGATCATTTTTTTGCACTAAAAACCTCCATTTTATACCTGTAAAAAGTAGTATTGCAATTTAAATCTGTATCACAGCTGGCACAAGTGTCTATGTCAGTGGATATTGTGGCTGATTTCTTTGTCTTTTTTGGATTGCTTTAATTCAGTTAAAAAATAAGCAAACAAAAATAACATTAGCACACAGTAGGCACTAAAACTGTTACCAATATTAAACCCATTTATAACACATGGGTCTTTACTGTGCATTTTGATCAAATTGCATATATCCACACTTCAAGGTAACCTCATCAGGTGGGTCTGTAATGGTACTGCCTCTCCATTGAGTCAAAGCCACTAAACATTCAAGGCAACAGGCTCCGTTCACAGTAATTACAAGAAACTTAAGCAGATAGATGGGTGGAGTATAAGGCGAAGATGGAGGCAGCTACTCCTCCTAATGCACAAAGAAAACCAAACTTAGCCAGAAACCTCAGTGCAATAGAGACATTGGTGCACACTGCATTCACCGAAATACAAAAAGGAAACTCTTTAAAAAAAAAAAAACAAAATTACAGCAGCACAAAGTAGGCACCAAAACCACACAAACATTGAACCCATGGAACATTTGAAATACATTACTGCTATACTTTGTACATTTATAAAACAGAGGTATGTCAGTGGAGGTGCTGTCTAATTTTGGTTTTGATTGTACAGTGCATTTGGAGGAGTGGCTGCATCCATCTTGATCTTGCACTCCACCCATCTTCCTGCTTCAGGTAATTATAATTAGAGATGGGCGAATTTCTCAAAAATTCGGTTCGGTCACTTCGCCGAATTTCCCGACAAAAAGGAATTCGGTCCGAATTACTTCGGGACGAATCACGTTAACAAACAGCTATTTCCAGGCTGCACAGAGCCTGCAGGGAGCTGTAGAACGTTGTGCCATGCTTAAATATGCAGAGGGAGCTTGGTTTGGTCTTCATACAATGTTGTGTTTTAGTATGACACGCACATGACTGCCGCCGCTCTTAGAATCGCTTCACTATCATGGCAGCGACAGCTGGAAAAAAACAAGCTGAGGGCTCAGGAGGCAACATCAGTGACAGAATGTGGAGGTGATGGCGGCAGCCACAGCAGCATGAGGTCGGACAGTGGCATAATGACATTCTGGAGGTGGCAAAAACAGGAGAAGACCAAAGAGTGGCACAATGACACAGTGTGGAGTTGACGGCATCAACAGCAGCAACAGCATGAGGTCAGACAGTGGCACAATGACATTCTAGAGGTGGCAAAAACAGGAGTAGGCCAAAGAGTGGCACAATGACACACTGTGTAGGTCACGGCAGCAGCCACAGCAGCAGCATGAGGTCAGACAGTGGCACAATAAAACAGTGTGCAGGTCACGGCAGCAGCCACAGCCCGCAGCATGAGGTCAGACAGTGGCACAATGACACGTGTGTAGGTCACGGCGCAGCAGCTGAGGTCAGGCAGTGGCACAATGACATTCTGGAGGTGGCAAAACAGTAGTAGGCCACAGAGTGGCACAATGACAGAGAGTGGAGGTGACGGTGGCAGCAGCATAAGGTTAGACAGTGGCACAATGACATTCTGGAGGTGGCAAAAACTGGAGTAGGCCACAGATTGGCACAATGACAGAGAGTGGAGGTGACAGCGGCAGCAGCATGAGGTCAGACAGTGGCACAATGACATTCTGGAGGTGACAAAAACTGGAGTAGGCCACAGAGTGGCACAATGACAGAGAGTGGAGGTGACGGCGGCAGCAGCATGAGGTCAGACAGTGGCATAATGACATTCTTGAGGTGGCAAAAACTGGAGTGGGCCACAGAGTGGCACAATGACACAGTGTGGAGGTAACGGCAGCAGCAGCATGAGGTCAGAGAGTGGCACAATGACATTCTGGAGGTGGCAAAACAGTAGTAGGCCACAGAGTGGCACAATGACAGAGAGTGGAGGTGACGGTGGCAGCAGCATAAGGTCAGACAGTGGCACAATGACATTCTGGAGGTGGAAAAAAATGGAGTGGCCACAGAGGGCACAATCACAAAAGAGTGGAGGGGACGGTGGCAGCAGCATGAGGTCAGACAGTGGCACAATGACATTCTGGAGGTGGAAAAAAAATGGAGTAGGCCACAGAGTGGCACAATCACAGAGAGTGGAGGAGACGGCGGCCGCAGCATGAGGTCAGACAGTGGCACAATGACATTCTGGAGGTGGCAATACAGTAGTAGGCCACAGGGTGGCACAATGACACAGTGTGTAGGTTTCGGCAGCAGCCACAGCAGCAGCATGAGGTCAGACAGTGGCACAATGACATTCTGGAGGTGGCAAAAACTGGAGTAGGCCACAGAGTGGCACAATGACAGAGAGTGGAAGTGACGGCAGAAACAGCATGAGGTCAGAGAGTGACACAATGACATTCTGGAGGTGGCAAAAGCAGGAGTAGGCCACAGAGTGGCACAATGACACAGGGTGTAGGTTACGGCATCAGCAGGAGGTCAGAAAGTGGCACAATGACTTCTGGAGGTGGCCAAAAAACTGGAGGGAGGCCACAGAGTGGCACAATGACAGAGAGTGGAGGTGACGGCGGCAGAAGTATGAGGTCAGACAGTAGCACAATGACATTCTGGAGGTGGCAAAACAGTAGTAGGCCACAGTGTGGGACAACAACACAGTGTGTAGGTTTCGGCAGCAGCCAGAGCAGCAGCATGAGGTCAGACAGTGGCACAATGACATTCTGGAGGGGGGCAAAAAGGAGTAGGCCACAGGGGTGGCACAATGACAGAGAGTGGAAGTGACGGCAGAAACAGCATGAGGTCAGAGAGTGGCACAATGACATTCTGGAGGTGGCAAAAAGCAGGAGTAGGCCACAGAGTGGCACAATGACACAGTGTGTAGGTTACGGCAGCAGCATGAGGTCAGACAGTGGCACAATGACATTCTGGAAGGTGGCAAAAACTGGAGTAGGGCCACAGAGTGGACAATGACAAAAGAGTGGAGGTGACGGCGGCAGCAGCTTTTTGGTCAGACAGTGGCACAATGACATTCTGGAGGTGGAAAAAACTGGAGTAGGCCACAGAGTGGCACAATCACAGAGAGTGGAGGGGACGGTGGCAGCAGCATGAGGTCAGACAGTGGCACAATGACATTCTGGAGGTGGCAATACAGTAGTAGGCCACAGGGTGGCACAATTTACACAGTGTGTTTGGTTTTCGGCAGCAGCCACAGCAAACAGCATGAGGTCAGACAGTGGCACAATGACATTCTGGAGGTGGCAAAAAAAAATGGAGTAGGCCACAGAGTGCACAATGACGAGAGTGGAAGTGACGGGGAGAAATAGCATTTAGGTCAGAGAGTGGCACAATCACATTCTGGAGGTGGCAAAGCAGGAGTAGGCCACAGAGTGGCACAATGACACAGTGTGTAGGTTTTTTTTTTTTTTTTTTGGCAAGCAGCATGAGGTCAGACAGTGGCACAATGACATTTGGAGGTGGCAAAAAATGGAGTAGGCCACAGAGTGGCACAATGGACAGAGAGTGGAGGTGACGGCGGCGGAGCAACAGCATGAGGTCAGAGGAGTGGCACAATGACATTCTGGAGGTGGCAAAAGCAGAGTAGGCCACAAAAGGGGGGCACAATGACACAGTGTGTAGGTTTTAGGCAGCAAAAATGAGGTCAGACAGTGGCACAATGACATTCTGGTGGTGTAAAAAACTGGAGTTGGCCACAGAGTGGCACAATGACAGAGAGTGGAGGTGACGGCCGGGCAGCAGATGAGGTCAGACAGTGGCACAATGACATTTTTGGAGGTGGCAAAAACAGTAGTTTGGCCCCCGAGTGGCACAATGACAGAGTGTGGAGGTAACGGCAGCAGCAGCATGAGGTCAGAGAGTGGCACAATGACATTCTGGAGGTGGCAAAACAGTATTAGGCCACAGAGTGGCACAATGACAGAGAGTGGAGGTGATGGTGGCAGCAGCATAAGGTCAGACAGTGGCACAATGACATTCTGGAGGTGGCAAAAACTGGGTTAGGCCACAGAGTGGACAAATCACAGAGGTGGAGGGTGACGGTTGCAACAGCATGAGGGCAGACAGTGGCACAATGACATTCTGGAGGTGGAAAAAACTGGAGTAGGTCACAGAGTGGCACAATGACAGAGAGTGGAGGTGACGGCGGCAGCAGTATGAGGTCAGACAGTGGCACAATGACATTCTGGAGGTGGCAAAACAGTAGTAGGCCACAGTGTGGGACAACGACACAGTGTGTAGGTTTCGGCAGCAGCCAGAGCAGCAGCATGAGGTCAGGCAGTGGCACAATGAAATTCTGGAGGTGGCAAAAACTGGAGTAGGCCACAGAGTGGCACCCAAAGAAGAGAGTGGAAGTGACGGCAGAAAAAAGCATGGGTCAGGGGAGTGGCACAATGACATTCTGGAGGTGGCAAAAGCAGGAGTAGGCCACAGAGTGGCACAATGACACAGTGTGTAGGTTACGGCAGCAGCATGAGGTCAGACAGTGGCACAATGACATTCTGGAGGTGGCAAAAACTGGAGTAGAAAAAACAACAACAGTACTCCTATTATTATCCAGGCGGGGGAGAAGCCACTTCGATATATATTACCCAGTATCGTAAATCATAAGACAAAAACCACAGAGAATATCAATACCTTTGGGCAAGATAGGTATATAAAATAAAATTTTAATGAAAATTATGATAAAAACCCAACAATTCCCTAAAATTGCCCTACCTAAATGCCTAATACGTGGGGAACCCGCCCCAACAAAAGGGCGACCCACCAGGAACCTTACTAGAAAAACCCCATAAGGCCCTAGTTGTTTT